>JANJGK010004141.1:0-52500 GCA_039081455.1 Macrobrachium rosenbergii | reverse complement strand
ATCGATTAATTTTGATATTAATTATATTACATTAAGTAACAGCATTATTTACCGTCTTATCCAAATAGCGGACAATAGTCAGCTTTTTGCTAAGAAAGACAAAGGTTTTCCCTAGATATGTAAAACTTTTTTTCGATTCATGGTTATAATGATAGTAATTCTAAAGGTTGTTGCAATAATTGTAGAGGTTGCTGTAATAGTTTTAGAGGTTTTTGCAATAATTCTAGAGGATGTTTTAGTAATACTAGATGAGATGTTATGTTGCAATCATTCTAGAGGCTTTTATAATAATCCTAGAGGATGTTTTAGTGATACTCGATGAGATGTTATGTTACAATCATTCTAGAGGTTGTTGCAATCATTCTAGAGGATGTTTTAGTAATACTAGATGAGATGTTATGTTGTAATCATTCTAGAGGTTGCAATAATAATTCTAGAGGATGTTGTAATAATTCAGGAGATTTTTGCAATAATTCTTGAGGTATTTGTATTAATTCTGAAGGTTTTGCAATAAGTCTAAAGGCTGTCGCAATAATTATAACGGTTGTTGCAATAAATCCAGAGGATGTTGTAATAATTCATGAGATTTTTGCAATAATTCTAAAGATTGCTGCAATAATTATAACGGTTGTTGTAATAATTCTAAGGGTTGTTGCAACAATTCGTTAGCAGATAAGTAAAAAGCAAGTATAAAGTGTTTCATGATGAAGGCATGTCAAGTACAGCAACGAACCTTTAAGTGGACGGAAGATGAAATGATCAGTGACATAAATAATCAATGACGTGACTGCAAAACTTTGAACTCCGGGTTGGCGGCAACATCAAGTATTGACAAATACTCCGAAACACAGAGCGTCAAGTGACTGATCTGCATAGCTGTTGCTCAGCCAGTCGGCATAAATTAATCAATAAATCAGTTCACTAATGGAGAGTGAATCATGAAGCCGGCGCATGGTTTGAGGATGCGCAATCAATAAAGTCTTGGTTTTATTAAAGTTGAGCCTCACAGCTCGCTCAATCATTATGCTCAAGAGTTCCTGGAAGATTAACACCTTCCTCATTTCGAGATAGGGGAGGGGCAACAACTGTTATAACATTTGCATCATCTGCATATTGTATTAGTCAGGAACTGGTCCATCTCCGAACGGCGGCCGCCGTGCTTTAGAAGAGAGAGAGAGAGAGAGAGAGAGAGAGAGAGAGAGAGAGAGAGAGAGAGAGAGAGAGAGAGAGAGAGAGCACTCCTAAATTGTCAGGCTCAACAAAGTCCATTTACTGGAACCGGTGCTATTAACAGCATCAAGAATGAAACGGGTTTGCGACGCCCGGATGTTGAGTTGACCAGTACCATGCAATTAGGATTGTGTGTAGCTTTTGAATAAGGTCATATATTTCATGAAATGATAGCTCTTTCTTTCATTCTCTCCTCTCTTCACGGCCCAGACGTGTTCATAAGACCAGTGGGCGATTTACTTTTCATTGATATATCACAGATTTCTAATGTTGCTCATCAGATGGTTTTCTTCCTACAATTCTCATGGAATCTATATGAAAAGTTCTTCTCTCTCTCTCGACATTTGATTATTCTCTCTTAGTATTTAAGCTTCATTTGGAATTCGGAACCAAGCACTGAGGACATTTAAAGTTGACAGTCTAGGGATAGATGTAGCTCTAAGGTAATTTACAATTTAGAGTAATCTTAAAACACAATAGCAACCACAGCAGTACTAAAATGAAGTGAAGTAAGTAAAAGTAAGTATACCTTGGTTTAACCAGACCACTGAGCTGATTAACAACTCTCCTAGGGCTGGCCCGAAGGAGCAGATTTATTTTACGTGGCTAAGAACCAACTGATTACCTAGCAACGGGACCTACACCTTACTGTGGAATCCGAACATTATAGCGAGAAATGAATTTCTATCACCAGAAATAAATTCCTCTTATTCTTCATTGGCCGGTCGGAGATTCGAACTCGCGGCCAGCAGAGTGCTAGCTGAGAACGGAACCCACTCTCCCAACGAGGAACTGAAATGAAGTGAAGAGTCTGAGAACATCAGCCTTAAGTCTGTATTTGCATGCTGCTTGGGAGTGCGGCGAGGAAGAAAAATGTCTCTTCCTCGAAGCCCAGTTGGCATCCTTTCTCTTTAACAGTAGTCCGATTTCTTTGGGAGAGGATCGGTAAAAATGAGGCATAAATATTCCCGTGCAGAAATAGAGGGCAAATCATGGATGTGGACATTTTGTGAAGGAGTAAATCATACTGAATTTTATTCTATTATTCCTGGCTAAGTAATGCATATGGCGGATAAAGTATTGATTCGTCAAGAACGAAACTGAATGCTAAATATTTTGAACAGCAAATATATGGAAGGTCAATACATGAATTATTCTTGAGAACACTGATCACGTCTCTGACGGCAAGGTTTTAAAGCTTCTATTACAGCAAATGATATCCTTCGCAATCCTGAACAAGATCTTGTTGTCCTTCAGATGCAGACAGCCCTTGCAATTTTTTTGTCTTTCACCCTATTTCAAAATCTTTGGTCAATTGAACGTTGAACTATTTTGTTTTTCAAATATAAACATGGATTTCTGCCAATAACGGACAGTGTTTTCCAATACCTTTTTATTCAAAGAGAAGAAAAATACATATATTCAGATTTCCACATACGTCAGAAATCTGAAATACTTTATGTGAAGCCATGAATATCATGGTTAAACAATAAATTCAAACTCAAATTTCTCAAAATATTGAAAATGTCATCTAAATATTAAACAGGACAAAAACAACAGCGCACCTTACCTGGGAGTAAATTCCCACTGAAACCTCTTTATTCTAAGGGCAATTCACAGATACAAAGCAATTTATTTTTATAAAGAACCTAACTAGCAATAGCAGTGAAGACACATTTGAATAATTTTCTGTGTTTTGCTACAGTAGGGAGCTTTGAATATACACAGGGATATTAGTGAATGATTGGATAAAAGCTGGTGAACATTTCCTTAAAAGTTTCATTGTAACTGCTATGTATAAATATGAGGAAAAGTATTCTATATGTTTGGGGCTTGAGAGCGAGAAAGAGCTATAATACATAACTTTATTTAACAATGTTTTCGATAAATAGCTAATAACCCAAGGACGCCAGTTTTTTTTCTACGGAAGAAAGAGGTAAAGAAAATTAAGATTCTGTGGGTATAAATCTTCTTATACATAAATGAGTACATGCGTGGCATATTTATTAAATTTATCCTTAATATGTTCTGGTGCACCAGTGGAGCCATCATATCTTTATCCAACATGAGAGTAAAATTATTATTTGAAATTAACGGACTGTGAAAATCACAACCTTCTGCTCAGAAAAGAGTGAATATGATTCATACGCCAAAGCCTGAGGAAAATAAGTCTGTTGTTGGAAACGGAACATCAAAAGCTATCCTACATTATTCAGTCGCACAGAGAATGTCGAAAAAAATGGAGGCTGCGTTCCACGTAAGTTATTCCAGAATGTTATTTCGAATATCATATGAAAGTTCCAGCTTCTCTACCTTGATACGGTATATTCTTTTTAATATTTCCATGCGCTTTCCACTTGCATATGTATCTAAAAAATTTGGTCAAATAAAAAAAATATTAGCAAACCAGAACATGTTACTGAAATATAAATAGGATTATCACTCGACATGTTATCAACGAAAATTTGCTTTTGATTTGAATTATTCTGGCGGCAGTCATGGATGGTATCAAGACGTGTAAGTAGAAGCACTTCATTTTTTGTTTTCCATATATACTCTATTCATCAGGAAATGCGGTTTATCTGTTTTTGATAAAGAAAAGTCTTGGAAAATGAATCTCGATATCTTTCATATATAATGTTACAAAAGTAAATAAGCAAAAGCCTTGAAAATGAATGTGGGTATGTTTCATATATAATGTGTTACAAAGGTAAATAAGCAAAAGTCTTGAAAAATGAATGTGGGTATGTTTCATATATAATGTGTTACAAAGGTAAATCGAACCTGGGTATGTTTCCTATTTACAAAAGTAAATAGGCAAAAGCTTTGAAAAGTGAATCGGGGTATGTTTCATATATAATGTGTTACAAAGGTAAATAAGAAAAATTCTTGAAAAATGAATGTGGGTATGTTTCATATATAATGTGTTACAGAGGTAAATAAGTAAAACTTGAAAATTGAATCTGGACATCTTTCATATGCAATGTGTTACAAAGAAATGACAGCGAACTAAGGCACTATTTTTCCACTTTATTCTGATTATATCTAATTTACCTGACAGTTCAGTTTGTAACCAAAATAGTCGTTAACTACATTATCAAAAGCCGTGCTGTAGAAACATAAAGAAAAAGTTACAGAATAATGACAATTTATTTTAAAAAACTAAATAAGCGCTAATGTACACCACAGTCACGTCAGAAATTTTTATTGTTTGAAAGTTCAAATCAGTGATTCATACGTCAAATCTTTTGATCCCCTCAGTCCATCAATCAACCAATCTCTCTCTCTCTCTCTCTCTCTCTCTCTCTCTCTCTCTCTCTCTCTCTCTATATATATATATATATATATATATATATATATATGACTGATAAATATTTCCTGTTAAAACAGAATTCCATCAAATATAAGGGAGCCCATAAAATGGAGAGAGACAGTTCGGTCTCTGAAATATAGCCTTTATTTTCCACATTTTAGCGTTTTTATGGGTTCTCTTATATATATATACATATATATATATATATATATATATATATATATATATATATATATATATATATATATATATATATACATACATACACGACGTGTGTTAAAAAATACTCGAATTCAGAGTCAACAAACTTACACTTCTCCCAACAGTTCTGCCGCTGTCGGAAGTCTGGTTAAACTAAGATATATTTAACTTTTTTTAACTGTCGGAAGCAGCGCTGGAACGCTTCTTTTGAGGTGGCAAGTACCTGGTCCGTCGCATTCTGAATGAATCCTGTCTGGAATGAAATCGGGTCCATTTTCGTAAGAAAAAACTTCTACGGGATTTGCACGCCTTATTTGACTCAATAAATTACTTAAGAATTGTGTAAATGTTTCCCCTCTCTCTGGCGGGTGAATTATCGTGATGGAACTGCCAATTGCCCGCTGCGAACGAAACATTTACAGAGTCTAAAGGAATTTATCGAGTCAAATAAGGCGTGCAAATCCCTTAGAGTTTTTTAATACAGAGGAACCTGATGATGCGACGGACCAGGTGCGCGCCATCTCAAAAGAGAAGTCCCAGCGCTGCTTCCGACAGTGGCAGAACCGTTGGGAGAATTGTGTGGCAGCCCCAGGGGAGCAATCTGAAGGGGATTAGTGTCAGATTGTTGTATCCGAATACGAGTGTATATATATATATATATATATATATATATATATATATATATATATATATATATATATATATATATATATATATATATATATGAATATATTTATATATATATATATATATATATATATATATATATATATATATATATATATATATATATATATATATATATATATATAAACGCAGTGTTCTACAGGATAGTCTATGAGTAAAATACTTAAATACTTGGTCTTACTGATTCGACCCTCTTCTTATATTACCTTTACTTTTTTGACGAGTGGCTTTGCGCGCGCGTGTGTGTGTGTATATGTATATATATATATATATATATATATATATATATATATATATATATATATATATATATATATATATATATATATATATATATATATATATAGTGAAGATAATATAGCAAGAGGATCGAAACAGTGAGACCATCCTGTTGAACACTGCCATTTTCTACTATGTGAAGCATAAAGTGCTATGGATTTTGATTGGAAATTCTATATATACTTACAATATATGCAGATGCATGATAAAACTTTGACAAAATCATTTCCTCTGATGATAAATCTGCACAATAATAATAATAATAAATAACCATAAATTTAGATGTTAATGGGGTTACAGGATAAGCACTTGAATCAATACCAGCTGGTGCCGTTTTGTGCCTTTACTGACAAAGGCAAATTTAGACCCATCCTATCATCAGTACCTCGTATTTTTTCCTTTAAACATTTGTAATGTGCAATATGAAGGAAAATGATGTGCACAATATACATATGTGATATATATGTTATGATTAAATGTAGTGTTTGTGTAAGAACATAAGAAGTTACCGACTCGCTTATATTAAACACACATGTGCCAACATAGGCCTTTGCACTCGGGTAAGTCTGGTATGGTGTGAAAGGAAGTAGGAACCGTCTGTGAGCATCCGTATTCTTCGCAACCAAATACATCAGCGAATTTGTCAGGGCTTGGGTAACTCTTCATTTTATAATCTGTTCCTCTGGCTGGTTTCAGAACATATGCGGATTTGAACCCAG
Source organism: Macrobrachium rosenbergii (assembly GCA_039081455.1). NCBI lineage: Eukaryota > Metazoa > Arthropoda > Malacostraca > Decapoda > Palaemonidae > Macrobrachium > Macrobrachium rosenbergii. The sequence goes on along the minus strand of JANJGK010004141.1, from coordinate 46,071 downwards.
TCAGAAAGCGTTTTGTTACCAGGAAATTGGTGAAAGATTGAGACACCAAAATGGTTCAGCTTGCGTTTTCTTATCTAATCAATATCCCTTCAAAGGCTGAAATTAGCACTTCAAATTGTTTTTAATCTATGTTCTAACACAAAGATTAAATTATTATTATTATTATTATTATTATTATTATTATTATTATTATTATTATTATTATTATTATTATTATTATTCAGTACATGAAACCTATTCATATGGATCAAGCCAACAGGGGCCATTGACTTGAAATTCTAGCTTCCAAAGAATATGGTGTGCATTAGGAAGAAGTAAGAGGAAGTAAAGGGGAATACAGAAAGAAGAGATGACACTTATTAAAAGAGAAAAAATAAATTAATAAATAGATAAACAGATAAAAATGTATTGAAATGCAAGAAGACTAGTATTAGGGTAGCAATGCATTGCATTTTCGCTTGAACTTCTGAAGTTTCACCTACACGATATCCTCTGGTAGGCTGTTCCACAGTCTTAAGGTGTGAGGAATAAAGGTCCTCTGCAACTGAGAAGTTCGGCAGCGAGGCACATTTACTGCATATTGGTACTGCTGCTCAGGGGATCTGGTTGTTCTCGGCAGATAAAGGGGATCAGGGATCAGTTGTGAATGTGGGAGATCTCTGCTGAAATACAACTTATGAAAAAGTGACAAACCAGAGACCATCCGTCGATGGCCCAAGTCATAACTGCTACTATTAGGAAACAAAAACCTACAATCACGAACCACTCTATCTAGAAGAGATAAATCTCTGGCGGAAGCAGACATCCACACCGGAGAACAGTATTCCAGTGAAGGAAGTACAAATGACTTAAAACAGGTTGCACTGATTTTACCACCGCTATAAGTATATATGAGGCCTTACGAACAATACCTAACTTTCGCGCGGCATTTGCTGAAACTTTCATCAGATGTTTCTGAAAAGTTAGACTCAATCAACAAAGTTTCATCCACCTGAAGGGGAGGATGGGTTGGGAAATCTGTATGAGATCTGTTAGTCAATAGTGTTTTCGTTTTACTGGAATTCAGCCTCATACCCCACCGACTACACCATTCCCTGATCTGGTCCATGTCCCTGATTGAGGCTGAGAGCAGCTCCATTTCTCATAATATGTGGAGACTTTACTACACCTACAAGCGTTGCATCATCGGTATGCTGAAATTTTTATTTATTTACTTTTTTAGGCCAAAACCATATCACTTGTATACACTAAAAATAATAGTGGACCAAGAGCACTGCCCTGTGGAACTCCAGACGTAATAGGTCTTTGTTTACTAAAGATCCCGCCCACAGCAATTTGCTGCTACATACCTGTAAGGAAATCTTGAAGTAATCCTAAACATATCTACCCACTCCAAGATTCTGAAGTTTATAAATAAGTGCCTTGTGATTTACTAAATCAAAAGCAGCACTAAAATCTATTTGAAATACTCTGCACTCAAAATCCTTTTCAAGGTTTTCTTGCAAACGGCATGTCAAGTCTAAAAGAGCATCGCAGTTACCCATCTGCTTCCTGTATGCATATTGACTATCAGCTAATAATCCTTTAGATTCCACATACTTATATAACTGCTTAAAAATAAGTTTTTCAGCAACTTTGGAGAGCATAGGGAGAATAGAGATTGGCCAGTAGTTACTGCAGTCTGCAGATATGCCACTCTTTAGAAGAGGCACTGAATTACTAAGCTTGCGCTATCCACAAAGATACTACGTTGGCATAAAAATCTATAAAATATAGCAATTTGGGAAACAACACACTAAAACTTTTTTAAGACACAAAGGGAGGAAAACCCAGCTATCAAGATTATCCAGAATTTTCTTAACATCTCTGGAGTGAAATGCAAATTTAGTAAGAATACAGGATGATAAGTATCAGGGAGCCAGACATCCTCAGCTGACTGCTTTGCTTCAAAAGCTCGATGAAGCAGTTCAGCCTTTTCTCTAGGGCCAGTAACCAATCTATCATCATCTGTTAGTAGTGGCTGAATGGAAGACGAACCTGACCCAAAGATAGATGATGCCAATATGGTCCACCACAAGAGTAATTCCTTCAAGTTTCATCTTCAAGGAATTATTGTAATTTCTCTCAGCTGTATGGTAAGGTCTATTTGCAGCACGGCGAGACTCAACAAAAATAGTTGATTTTAATTTGAACAACTTTGTCTCCATGCGTTGAATTTGGTCTGTTAGTCATAGTAGGCTCATCTACATGTATCATCAAACCATGGCTGGTCATTTGTCCTACATTTAATGACTTTGCTAGGGACATATCTTATTAAAATAGCCATCAACATTTCATTTAACTTCATCTTGGGATCAGGATCTAATATAGCAACTGAAATATTAAGTTCCTGACAAGCTTCAATACTGCGATCCCAAATGGCTCTGGATTCCAATGGTGGAATCAGGAATATACTGACTGACAGGTATGTCCATCTCTATGGCGCAACGATCAGAAGTACCTATATATTCAAAGACCTTGGACTTGACAATAGCTTGAATGTCTGTGAACATGAGGTCTCATCTATTACCAGAAATGTGCGTGGGTTCCTCAATTAGCTAGACAAAATTGGAGGATGCACAAAATTCAAGAGCAGACCGGCCATGTTGATCTGTGGAATTTGAATTTAGCCACTCACTATCCTTTGCATTACAGTCTTCACAAATAACGAATGAAGCTTTTGAATCCTGTGACTGAGCCATACTAATCCTCTCTAAAAGACGGTCATATATAGAATAGTCGATATCTGGATTGCGGTAAACAGCAAGTACGTAAACATTGTAGAACTTACTGAAGGTTTTAAAGCAAAGAACTTCATTGCAACTATACTCCAAATTTTTCTGGCGATAAATAGGTCGTCCGGACTTAGTGTATACAGTCATACTTTGTGCGTGTGGGATGTTACGAGGATCAAGAAAGTCAGGGCCAGCAAACCCCGGGGTTAAAAACTCAATCTTTGACTTGTTACTACTTACAAGGGTCTCAGGTAAAAACATCAAATCTTAGCTACGAGTACAACTCTGGAGATCAAGAAAATTTGACCTTAAGACCGGAATGTTTGAGTAAAGTACCTTGCAAATTAACAACATAAAATCAGTATCAAAACTAATAAATAGACACACAATGACAATAACATTGTAAAAATTAACAGAACAATAAACAAAAATACCATCAACAACAACAGTATTTGCATTATTAATAAAAATTCTGTTGTGAGTATAAATAAACGCCACCATACGTCTTTGAAAAAAAAAAAAAAAAAAAAAAACGCTGCAAACAACTGGTCGACAAGGTGGGGCCAGCACACCTTGTAAGGCAAAACAAATCTGCGAGGTTTGCCACAACAACTGGGAGAGGACAGTCAGGATGGATTTAGAAATAAATCACTAAGAAGGAAAAGATTAGGATAAAGACGAAGGCATTTTCCTGATAATCCACCAAACAACTTTTGCTTTCTCATCAGCCTGTACCCTCCGGCAAGGGACCTCAAACCCAGGACCATGGAAGGCCACGGCACAATGGATATGGCACAGTCCAAGGTTGAAGAACAAGGTTTGTATTAGGGAAATATAAGAGAATGAAAAAGTTCTAGTGAGTAACTAATTAAAAGGGAATTTTATAACATGACTTGGCAAGATCTAAGTTTGATACATTAATTAAACCTTACCAAAAAGTGAATGTTATTATATCAGGTGGCGATGTAATTATATATATTCTTTTTTCCATCTTATTTTTGATCAGATAATGAGATGTCTTTGGCATGAAAGGGACATTAATAGTAAAGTTTCTTGTCTGAAGTCTTCCAAGAGTCTTTGAGAAATGACGTTTGGGAACTGAACAAGAGAGTTCTGAGGTACCTGTAATTAGAAAGACTGTATTTCGAGATTAAAGAACATTAATAGACGTCTGTTCACAGCATCTGAGCTGTTGAACGTAATTTTCATACTGAGATCTATTAATTTCCATGTTGGTTATTAAATGTAACTGCATATTAAACATAGAACTAAAGTTGAATTTTCTTTCAAAATAATAAATTCATAAAAATATGAGGCACTGCCCTTCGGTGCGGAAACAGCATTAAAAAATGGCTGGCGTGCCGTAATTCCCCAGGTCCTAAATATAATAATAATAATAATAATAATAACAAAGGAAAAGTAGTACAACAAACGAATATAATATTCTTTATAATTTTCAGCAAAAAAAAAAAAAAAGTAAAAAAGTTTTCAACAAGTAACCAGCGTTGTCTCATAACCATTTCATTTCACGGGAGTCTAGCTCTTTTGATGTGCATGGGTTTAATAATACCCTAAAAGGTAATGTTGTTTGCGTTGCAAAAAGGAAGTAAAAAAAAGAAAGAAAATGAAAATGGGGAGAAAAATGTTATAAAAGCCAGCTGACGAATATAAATGCCCTTTTCCACCGTTTCTTAGTATTTTGAGTTAAACATAAATAGTAATTTACCCCTTGGCTAATAAATATACGTTGAATAATTCATTAAAAATATTGAAAAATAAAATATTCATATTTCAATACATAAATTTACAATTTGCTTTTTTTCTACAAACTCCTGATTTCTTATACTAAATGCCATTAAGGAAACGCCTAATTTTGGACTTTGTTCCTTTTCCTTTGTTCATGTATAGATGGCTTTTAGGTTTGGATAACTGAATTTTGCTCAGAGTTTGTTATTTTGATCACATTAAAGACGCTCTCTTCATTCACTTATTGCAAGGCTAGTTTGTAATAAGTCTTGCCTACGTCCTAGAAGATTAGAAGCAGCCATAACTTTTCCTCCTTAGACACTGTATAGCTCACGTTCTAATGTACTAAAGTCATTAAGATGAGAGAGAGAGAGAGAGAGAGAGAGAGAGAGAGAGAGAGAGAGAGAGAGAGAGAGAGAGAGAGAGAGAGAGAGAGAGAGAGAGAGTAGGTTATTAGCTTCCCTTCTTTATAAGTCGCCACGAGGTTACAACCTCTTCCTCATAACTCAGAAGATCGAGGCTTCTTCCTCTTTCAGACGAAAACTTCAGTTAGGATCAGTCTTAATTTACTTAGTCTTTTTAGTAACATATTTATCGGGAAGGATACGCTGTGCAGTTATCTAATTTGCAAGGTTTTTACGTTTGCACCTGCAGTAATGCTAACACGCAGCTCGGCTCTCACTGTTTATTATCTTTTAGGGTTTCTTAAAGAGAGTTAAGAAGTTAAACATGATCGTGTACGGCTTATTTCTTCAGTGTTCCATGCTGCTCCTCTCCGTATTGTCGTCAGTGCACCTCACGTGGTGCACCGTAGGCATTACTTGAGGTTCTTTGCAGGGTCCCTTCGGCCCCTAGCTGCAACCTATTTCATTCCCTTTTCTCTATCTCCGTTAATATTTTCTTCCATCTGACTTTCCACCCTCTCTAACAATTGTTTCATAGCTCAACTGCAAGGTTTTCCTCCTGTTGTACCGTTCAGACCTTCTTCCTGTCAATTTCCGTTTCAGCGCTGAATGACTTCATAGGTTCCAGTGCTTGGCCGTTGGCCTAAATTCTGTAATCTAATCCAATCCATTGCGGCTCCTCTTTTTAATAAAAAAAAGTTAGCCTCTTTTTTGTGAATAAATGAATCACAAATAACATATCCATCTTCATTTGTTATTCTGCCCAGAGTAATATGACGGAATATGAATACTGTTCCTATAAGCATGAAGAAATAAGCTTTCTAGATTGTCAGGAAAAGGTTCTTCCCCACGAATACAAGAAAAACATAATAATAGGATCAACCTTTGCTGATCCCAAATCAAAATTCTTAACATCTATTTTATTTTGAAGATATAGAATTCTTACAGCACTCGCTTACAAAATAATGGGGAGTTTGAAACCCTGTTGCAAGAGGCGAGGAAACATATATCTGTTATTCACATTGTTGATTTACATTTTCTAGTTTAACTTCAGCCACCTCAACCTAATGTGCATTTTCTTTATTCATTTGCCATTGCTTGTGGAGAAAAATGGAATTTTTATTTCGGCAATAATCTTAAAATTAATTAAGAAAAAAAAGATATTAAAACACGCTTATTTTTTATTTAAAGAATTCCATCCAGTCTTCCTGTACAATTTATTTTATTTTTTTTTATTTCAATCGATCCAAGAAAGGGTGCAATAAGAATGACTGATAGCTAAGACGGCCCATTTTCGGTTTTAACTTAATGTTATGTAAGGAAATGGCTTCTCTTCATATAATGTTCAAAGTTGTCAAGTACATAAACCGATTCCTTTCTGTATCAGCTGAAAACTATTACACAGATTCCATAATTTATCATCAGGATTTGCTTGAAACAGAAGGATTTTGGAATATTTCAAATAATCTCTTTCGAAGGACGAAAAATTACGACATGCTCGATGTCTTTCAAATAATCTCTTTCGAAGGACGAAAAATTATGACATGCTCAATGTCTTCGTTAATATTGAAAGCATTCGATAACATGCCACACGAGTCGTGTTTCTTGCGCTTTCTAGCTTTCGTTTGTCAATAATATATCTTTCTGCCATCCACAGAAGCAAATTTTTATTTTAATATATGAAAATTTTCTGGTCTTAATTTGCTGGTTATATGACGAAGTATTTGCTGAACCAGAAGTTTGTTTACATTCTTTATGATTTGACATTTCAGTCAGCATTATTTATGCATATTTCCCACCAAAAATTCATATAATTCAGGAGTCGTAAAAATGAAATAATGTAAATGCTGGTCTTCTTTACCTCCTCAGGCATGCTACCAAAAAGATATTAAATATCTAATAATGTTACAATGACACTCCATAATTTACAAACGTACAGTACATACTTGAATACGTATGTGTATATGCATGTACTTGTGCATGTATGTATGTATGTATGTAATATTTTTTAATCATTCAGAAAAACAGCACATCGCTCACTTGCCATTCATACATAAGCTGCTGCCCACATCCACAGAATATTCATCAGCAGCATGTCGAACACGATACGCCACTCACCTCTATCTTGAACATTTTGTACTTCTTGGATGTTAAGTCTCTCCCTCTCCAGTCCCTCTTTCATTCACATTTATCCAACACTTTCCAAGCCTTCCTCTATTTCCCACTCATAACGCTTAAGAATTATTCATCTGTTTTACCAGCTTGTCACCCTCCATTCCCGCCACAGGAGGATAGTGCCATCATTGAACCTTACATGGTGCACTGTAGGCACTCCTAACTGCGCCCATTTTTTAACCTTTTACTCAACTCCATACCATCTTCCTTTACGCATCCTCTCTAACTATAACTTCTTGGTGCAGTTGTGGGGTACTCTCCGAATTTCACCTTTAGATAATTGTACTTCATCCTTATTTTGAGGATCGCTTTATACTGATGTCCGACTATTTCAACCCTCTCTTCCCCTGACTTGAGTGCAGAATGGCTGGAAATGCCCCAGTGCCTGGCTTGACAGGCTAAATTTTTAAAAAAATAATCATAAAACAATACCGCTCATGCCCCATCAGCAAATTCACACATTCATTTTGAGTAATCTATTTACTGCATCTACTCGTCTTCACATTTCTCAGCCTTCCAAGTCTCCCCTACACCAGCCATATGCATACACGACTTATCTCAACAGATTTAACCATCGCTGTCGCATTCCATTTCTACACCCACACTATACTTCCATAGACATTGCTGCCGTTGTGCTTGTTTTTCTCTGGAGCCACTCCGATACCGGGAAGGAGACTTATACTTAAATAAATAAATAAATAAATAAATAAATAAATAAATATATATATATATATATATATATATATATATATATATATATATATATATATAATTCTTTTGTTCTATGAGAGACTAACAACTTTGCAGAAATTGGTTTCTCAAAGGGAACTTATATCATCACTCTCTCTCTCTCTCTCTGTAAAAGCTGTGATATCTAACATCACTTTTCCGCGTTTTATGCAAACACGGCATCCAGCATATAAGTAAAGAATCAAGTGAGGTCCAGAAAGTTGAATATCCCAGGAAGTTAAGACAGCCAGTTTAACTCCTGAACATCTGGAAATTCCTGATGGACCAGAGAGAGAGAGAGAGAGAGAGAGAGAGAGAGAGAGAGAGAGAGAGAGAGAGAGAGAGAGAGAGATGAGGGGCGGGGAAAGAGAGAAACTTGGAGGTTATACTTTGTTTTTGTTTAGTTTTTTTTTTTTTTAAATGACACTGCTAGCTGTTCCGGAATAATGTTTATCTAATATTTCTGTAAAGAACCGAGAATACTTAAGGTCTCTGATTACTAAACGGTGGGAAACAGGAGAATATATTTACACAATTGTAAATGATATTCTCTGCTACTTGATTGGTTGATAGGTTTCTGCAGACTGGCTTACTACAACACTTGTTATCAACTGGCTCTGCTACCTGATATTTACATAAATTGACCGAAGGAAAGACCAAGAACTTTGTGAATTAATTTATAGATATGATGATTCAAAGGCAACATGTAAAGGACAGAAGTGAATAAAACTGGCAAAATGAGGTTAGTCAACTACTAAGATTTTATGAAACATACTGTATATCAAAGATTGTACAACTGCTACGAGGCGGTACAAATCAAGATTAGTATAGTATGAACTTATCTTTGCATATCAAAGCAAAATCCATTTTGTGCTTCATATTCACACTCAAAAAGGTAAAATGATCGGACATTGAAGGAATCTGTACCAGTAATTATAAAGAGAATATAAGGACAACCTGAAATACTTGGTAATGCAAATAGTATTATTTTTTTAAACATCGGAGAAGCTGAAAAGAATCAATTAGTGTTTTTCTAATTCTGGAATTTCAAGGAAATGATTTCGGATGATTTTGTAATCTTTTTGCCTCCTTATTTTTCCTTTAACAGTTACCAGACTATTTGTTCCGAGATGCCTTCCTCTGACATATGAAGCGTTTCAGAACAAAATCCCTCTCTCTGTCTTTCACATACACAGACACACACAATAGGTTCGAAAAAATGTCTACTAATTAATATTGGGAGATATAGAAAATGTTCCGATCCGTTTGATCCTTCAAAGTCATCAAAGAGTACGCACGTTTTATTTCCATCAAACGATGTCATGTAATTAAGGCTTTATGGTCGAAAACAGTTATCTGGTAGGAATGAAAAATATTATTGAAGGTAAAAGAGACAGAGAAATTAGTTTCCTTGTTGGTTCAAAATTTTATATATTTTTTTTTATCGGTAAATCATATAAATTTGCCCTCTACGTGACCTCAACCATTGCATAACTGCAAAAGTTCGGGTCCATATTTGGCTTATAAACGAGTTAACTGGCTAAGAACTGTCCCATCACACTTCCAGTGGCCGCTACTGAAGATTAGTTAGCCGAATGCAAGGCACTTCAAAGTCTTTCACTTACGTTCAAGGTAATTTACCTCATTTGTGAGAGAAACCAGAATGGCTGTCACTTTTAGTGCCAGCTTCATGCACTGTACATGTAAGTGGGTGATTGCCTTTTCAGTACAGAAGTATATATATTATACACACACACACACACACACACACACACACACACACATATATATATATATATATATATATATATATATATATATATATATATATATATATATATATATATATATATATATATATATATTACTAACAAGACCTCATTCAAACTGGATGGTATCTAATGGAGTATTTATTCGGAAAAAGTTACAAGCTTTCTTGGACAAACAGCCTTCATTATCAAGTATCCGTTTGTCCAAGAAAGCTTGTAACTTTTTCTGAGTAAATACTCCATTAGTTACCATCCAGTTTGAATAAGGTCCTGTTAGTAATTCTACTAATGCACAGAAGAATTGTGTATGTGATAAAGTTAATATAAATATTCTAACTTGCGACATACAACAGATTATCGCTTTAGTTTTTGAGTCTTCATCCTTATTCAAAATGGACGACGTTTATAGTCAGGATTTGACAGCCAGGACTCAGGACTCAGATAGCAGGATGTCCATACGATAAAGACAAAAGACAAAATAAAAAAAAAGAATTTTTTTAAAACATGCTCTTATTAAAATGCACTAAAAAGTGAAAAATAATTTTTTGAGAAACACCAGAATTTTCTTAAAATTAATCATGTTTACAAAAATAAAAGCGTGAGCACCAAACATGGAAGGAAATGCTACAAGAAATAAAAAAATATATATTTCCTTCCATGTTTAGCGCCCACGCTTTTATTTTTGTAGACATGATTAATTGTTAGAAAATACTGATGTCTAAAAATATTATTTTTTACTTTTTAGTGCATTTTAATAAAAGCGTGATTTAATTTTTTTTTATATTTGTTTACTCTATACTTTTTAGTCTTGACAGAAATTGTAACCGATTTATGATTGTAGCTAACGAAATTGATATCCCGTCGAGCCAAAGAAGGTATGAAAAATCCGAAGATTTTCACACAAATCCTGAGATACTGGGAGAGGTCACTGTAAGGTCACTAGAGGTCACTGCTGACCTACTGACCATGTAAGGTTGTATTGTCACTGGGACTAAGCAACCATGCAAAATTTCAAGTCTATCCGGATGAAGGGAGCAGGTCGAAAATTGAGTTAAAAGTTTTGACTCAAACAGACGCTGAAGTCAAGTTAAATAGAAGCATGTAAAAAAAGAAACGAGAGATAATAAAAACAAGAGGGAAAATAGTAAATTTTTTTTTATTATCAATTCGGTATGAAGAATGCTTATCGAATCAAATAAATATTCTTAGTCATCATTAGTAGGAAATTGGATCACTAAGACACTTTAATGAATGCTCCTCAAAAACCCTATAGCTAACGTATTTTATGCATGTATTGAGACAACCATAAAGTTGTGTTTATATACAGGGTGTTTCGAAATTAGAGCCCCATCCCCCCTCTACAGCATAAACTAAAATTGATATGGACAAAAACAAAAGTAATTCAGAACAGGTATTTATTTAAGTTTCTCTCTGAGTATTTAATATTTTGTGTGGCCTCCATCTGCCTGTACCACAGCCTGCATTCTTGAGGGGTATGATTTCAGCAAATCGCAAAAAAGCTGAGACTCAAACTCCATTTCCCTGAGCACTTCGTTCACCTCTCTTCGCACGTCGTCGAGGCTTGGTAGACCATCATAATTCACTGTGTGCGCTTCAACATGATCCTTTAAGATACTACCAATGTTTTCACACACATTAAGGTCAGGAGAGCTACCTGGAAATTCACTTGACGAGAAGAAATTGATACCACTGTTTCAGAGCAGCTCCTGTGTTCTGAATAGCCTTGAAACATGGTGCCTTATCATGCAAAAATGTGACTTCTTCAGCAGATAACACATTTTCAGGATCTTTGAGGAAAGGAAATACTTCACCAGTAAGCACAGTTTCTCTAAAGTATTCGCCATTCCATGACTGTCCTTTTCCTTTGCTGATCCACATAAACTGTTTGGCTGTGAAACAGAGAAAAATTCCCAAACATTCAGGAAATTTCACAACTTGGCGATAGTGCACGTCATCGCTGATATCATCCAACGTTGCAGCCCAAATGATGTCATTTTTATGATTTGGCTTCCTGACTGTGTAAATGAAGAATTCATCTGATGCAGCAACATGGAGAAAGTCAGCTTCATCCCAATCTTCAAGAAATGAAACACAAAACCATGCATGGTCTTCTCTCTGTTGCTGAGTGATGTTGGGCTTGCTGATAACATGAAATAGCTTGATACCAAATTTTTTCAACTCATGATATACAGCACTATAACTTCTATTCTTTCCCCTTTTTGTTTCTAGTTCAAGCACCAATTTACATAAAGACTTTCTTGGTCTACCCACTGCCTCAGCTATGATTTCTTTTGACTCCTGAGAAAGGACTTCAGGCCTTCCAAAATTCTCATTCTTTTCGCGATGACAGTCATATGGATTTTTGTTCCAGTTTCTTTTAACAAAGGATTCATCTCTTTTAGTGTATTTGGCTATCCAGTAACGTGAAATGAAGGATGCACCGGCATCCCTGGCCTCTCTGAAGGTTATAGCCCGGATTCGGTCAACCCATCTGATTTCCACCGAGTCGTTAGCCATGGCTGTATCTAACAGCGTCACTCAGTCTGAAAATACAAATGTAAAATGAAAAATAGCTTAATAGAAACTTAAAATAATGTACTTGGAGATAGGGTATAGCAGAAAACTTCATAACTTTCCATTTGTTCTGTGGAGGAGGGGGGGGGGGCTCTAATTTCGAAACACGGTAGTAACTGAAATGTTACCTTTTAGACTTCATTTCTGCCTGCCCAAAAGAAATTTTTCAAAGAAGGATTTTGACCATAATATTGTTTGTGGATATATTTGATAGGTTTTAATGGACAAAGATATTTCAAAAGACTTGTTTATTGATTTTTGATATGAATACCGTCCTTTTCAGAGCTTAACACTCTGAAGTTATTAATTTTGTTTTTATACAGCATTAACAATAACCATTTTCTTGAAATTTAACTGGAGAGGGGCTTCACTCCTTGTATGTGACAAATAAGAGTCTTGGCTGAATTTCAGGACTTAATGAAAATAATTAGAACGTAATTAACATCAGGCTATACTTCAGAGGTTCTATCCAAAGGCTGTTACCTATCTTAACCTATTCGAAAAGTACTAATCATTAACGACTGGAAATAGACTTTTGCCTGTTCTAGCGATCATCACGTCCAGCGATGCGTAACTAATAATATATAATTTTTAAAATGGACCATTTGGTTTGGAAATAATAATGAATCGAAAAAATCTGCAGTGTTTTTGACGCCTGAAAGGGGTAGAATATTGCCTTCTAGTTATTAAGAAAACGTTGCCCATAAAGTAAAAAAAGATAAATGACCTGTATATACTGTATATATATATATATATATATATATATATATATATAATATATAATATATATATATATATAATATATATATATATATAATATATATATATATATATATATATATATATATATATATATATATTATATATATATATATACACATAGTACATATGTGTATATACATGCATGTATGTATGTATGTATGTATATAAATACACACACCCACATATATATATATATATATATATATATATATATTATATATATATATATATAGTAGTATATACACACACATATCTATCTATCTATCTATCTATCTATCTATCTATATATATATATATATATATATATATATATATATATATATATACATATATATATATATATATATATATATATATATATATATATATATATATATATATATATATATATATATACTGTCACGATGCATACCAAGTACCTAGTTATTACACAACTAATCACAGAATTCAAAATTTTACCTCACTTCAGCCACATACCTGAACTCTCATAACAATAGGAATTACAACTGAGTGCTCTAAAGGCAACAGTGATCCCTTAAAAAGCCCATTAATCATATGAAAAATCAAACTAAGTTTATCAAGACTAGTGTGAGGTATCAACAATTAAACAAGAAATATACTAGAGTAAAAGGGCATCACTCCATCAAACAACTTAAAACTGTTTCCCTGGTCTTAATTCACTTTAGCAAAAGTAAAGGAACAAAACATGTTTATCACTTTGTCTTATGCACACTATTAATCCTATTCACTGGTGGTCAATCAATGAAAGACTTTTTAAAAAAAAAATTTAATGAAAAATTTATTGTTAAATTCAAAATTTATAATTAGAATTTACAATCTGAAAAATTTACTATTACTTAGAAACAACACAAAATTTCACTAATTCATGAGTTGAATTATTAAACAAAAGCAAATCACAAAAACTTTATCACAAAATTAAATTAATCAAGTAAAATTTAAACTGTCAAGAATTATTCAAGATTTGAAAAGAAAACCTTAATAAATGAAAATTAAATCAAGTATGGAATGTTAAATTATCAAGAAACATTTAAAAAGCTAAGTAAATAAATGTTAAATAACCAACATAAATGTAAAAAATAAAGAGATTGCAGACACAAGAACACACAAAAATACACAAAAGATTTACCAATTAAATAATTTCACGTGGGCAAAAATTCCCTAATATACTTTATTATACCATGGTAATAATACGTAATATTCACTTTACCTTACACAAGCTTGTCGAAAGCTTTGTAACTTCTCTTGCAGTTGCTTTAAATTCACAAAACACACTTTTTTGTCTGGCACCATTACAAATTTTTACACTTTTCCTACACTCAGATCTCAAAAGCTATATTTAATACCAGTGACCACAAATATAATACGTTAAAATTACTTTCTTTTGAAGAGAGAGAGAGAGAGAGAGAGAGAGAGAGAGAGAGAGAGAGAGAGAGAGAGAGAGAGAGAACCACCACTAAAGGTCTCTCTAATCAGAATGAGTAAATCTGAGGATTCCAGTATGAAAACCAATAAGATGATGTCATTAAAGCATTTTGGGAATGAGATACAAAGGAAATTCTAGAAGAATGAAGGTGACATCACTTCCAGTAAAACGTTTTGAACGCAAACAGGACAATACATGATCAGAGTAATACAATCTTAAACACGATGCAACTGCCATGTGTTCTTACTATCAAAAGGGCAGACGTGACCAGAGCCATGTATGTAACATTTCGAAATCACTTGTCTTCTTCTCGTATGGGACAAAGCTTTTACAGAAATCTAACATGATCAAACAGATTTCTACTGGATAATTATGACTGGCATATTTTTAAAACCAAATGAAAAACCCGAGTTGGTTTTCAAAACAGAGCAGCGATTGTTATCTTGACCTGTCAGCGCTTTATCTTTTTCGATGACAGCTGAAGTGAAACAAACCCTTCACTAGGACATGCGTGTTCCTTACATACTACGTTACTATTAAAAATGTATTATTAATTCTAAATTACACTGTTAAGTTATCTAAATCACTAACTCTTTTGAGATCTGACACTACACTCCATACAATATTTCAACAATCATTATCATTACACATAATACATGATAAATAGAAGAGTAAATATATCAAAACTATGGGATGATATACATATTACAAGGCAACAACCTGAAAATATATATACTAAAAGAAAAAGAAAACAATTTCCTTATACTCGACCTGCTTCTTAGTGGGTGTCGAAGAAAGTTTCAAGATTTATTATTATTGTGGCTGTGAAGGGAATAAGCGAGGGAACTTTGTAGCTTTTATCCTTCAGAACTAGAAGGCCTGTCCTTAGAGTGGTAAAATCAATAGGAAGGAAAATTGATAAAAAGTTAGTTTCCCACTGGTTTTAGCTATTTCAGTGTCATATATATATACTATATATATATATATATATATATATATATATATATATATATATATATATATATATATATATATATATATATATATATATATATATATATATATATTGTCATAAACGGGGTTCCTTGTCTAATAAATAGTGTACGTTTTATAGTATGGACTGCCAGATGGGCCAAGGGGGGGGGGTTAGGGGGGTTACCAATTATGAACAAAAGGAATGCAAATGGAACTTACCTTGAGATTTTCATTAATTAGCCCAGGGCACATAGGTCGGCAATTTGGAATTAGAACTCTCTTTACATTTAAGGGTTTATTTACAGAAAACGGGCAATTATGATAGACCAAAATGCATCAATTCACAGACATGCAAGGCAAATATGATGGGCCACAAATGCAACAATTCACACTGAATGTATGCCCAAAATGCAGCAAGTTACAGACAAACAATAAAATGAAAGGGGTAAATCCCAGGATAATGGCAATTAATTTCTGCAAGTTGATTTCTGTGTTGGCAACGGATTCTTGTGATCAGGCTGCGACCAGGAATGGCTGGGAAATGCGGATGGCAGTCAGAAAGGAATATCTTGGCACAGATTTGCGAACTGGGCAGGCTATACAGTCTCCTTAAACGAATATTTGAGCTCTTAATATAGCATCGGCGTGCCCTTCGAGTCGAGTAAGCGGGCCAGTCCCCAGAGAACAGGGAAGGAAGACGTCTGTTTGGGCACATGGCCAGGAAATCTCTGCCTTCCTGTTTCAAAACGACGCGGGCTGCGGTGTTTTTGCGTACGTCCCTGTGTTTCTGTAAGAAAGTTTGCAGCCAGTAATGGAATCAAGGGAAAAATGGTCTTACAGACTATGAAATTATAGCTTAAGATCCTAGCTTCCCCTTTGCGTGGCTTGTGTCCCCTAATACCTATAACCTCTCTGAGCTGAACTTGAAAACACTACCCTACGGGGGGGGGGGTGGGGAGATCTAGGTGTGTTCTTGTAGCAGGGGGCATTGAAGGAGGGAGATCTATTGTGTAGCAGGCCCAGGCATTTCCTGAATGTGAGAATGGAATGCATCCTGGGTTCAAATTAAGTAGGAAAACCTCTTTGTTCCGCCATATTGGCTTGACTATCAGTTAACTGAGATGCTATATATTATTAGAAATTAACTAAATTGTGGTTGGCTAGGAGGGGAGAATATAAATTCTTGACAATATATATATATATATATATATATATATATATATATATATATATATATATATATATATATATATATATATATATGTGTGTGTGTGATAGAAAAGACCAGTGAGAAACATTTTCTTATAAATTTTTCCACTGATTTTACAGCTTTAAGGAAAGGCCTTCAAGGTCTGAAGGATAAAGTCAGAAAGTTCCCTCGCCTATTTCCTTCAAAACAAGTATAAAAATATATCTTGAAAATTTTCCTCGCTATCCACTAAGAAGCAGGACGGGTTTAAGTATACTGATTCGTTTTATCTCTCAACGAATAAAAGGAATTAAAAAAGTAAATATTTTATTGAGGTACTAATTGTTTCTGGTTTGATTAAGCTTGCCAATACTCCCTGAAAATTATAAAAAAATGATAAAGTACATAAATGCGAATTAGTGTTCTGCCAACCTTAAAATATAGCGCACATGAAAATGACGTTTTGTTCTGTTCAGGTCTGTGGGGGAATTAGGACTGGAATTAAATATAAAAGCTTAAGTTTATTTACTGCTTTAGTAATGAGGGAGCTAAAATGACTTTCCGGTGCCTGAAATACGATTTGAAATCAGATCACTGAATATGAAGGGTAAAACTGATTTCATACTATATTGTTTGCTACACAGGGCAGCATTTTATAGCCTTATATTTTGCAAGCTACTATTATACTTTTGTTCAGGAAGCGACAAAAATATAAGTAGTTAGTTATAAAGAGAGATACCTATATTCTTTTCCTCATGTCTGCGACAAAATTATATGATAGATGTTCGGAATATTTTCAACCTAATGTTTGCTTTCCAAAAAACTATATTATTATCCTTTTATCTGGATGTTCACAGTGTACTTCGTTCACGAATCCGTAATGTTTTTGCAAGACGTATATGTCCACGTCGTTCACAGTAACCTGTTGGTTAATGCAATAAAATCGTAAAATACATTACAAAAATCTCTGTTGATGTTGCCCTACAAAAATCATTTTTCTAATTGATTTCATGACGGTTTTTGGTGAATCTTATCCTTTTGTAAGGACTTGTTGGCAGGCTATAGGTCCGTAAGAAGCCCTGGGTCGTACCTGTTACGTTGTTCAATTTTATACTTATATAGATATATATATATATATATATATATATATATATATATATATATATATATATATATATATATATATATATATATATATATATATATATATATATATATTATACATATATATTTATATATACATTAATGAATCTATGCAACGGTATCATTAAAGGACACATATATGCATTTCATAGCTTCAATGCTTTAAGATGTTATCGTGGAAAGTTCGGTGCGAGGTGGTACTGATGGAAGCCGTCAGTTGCAAAATCTTTGTATTCAGCAAATAGTTTGATTCCTCAGCTCTTTGCGCGAGAAGCTCAGCAAAATTGGAGATCAGGTGATCTCCGAAGCGAAATGTATATTCGTGAGTACGTGCGTTACTTTGATCTAGATTATGCCAAAATCTGCCCTAAAAGTGAGTTTGATCGTTCATTAACGTGACAGAACTGCAGTTGTCCAGTCATAGCTTTGGAGTGGTTCCAGGCTTTGAAAATCGGCAGATAAGATGTCTGTGGACTTGTTGGAATAACATGGGAGACTTTTTTTGACATGACTTTTAGTTATTGATTTGGGAGTATGTGAGATTTTGGTGTATTTCCAGGCTATTAGCCATAATGAGACTTCTTTAGTCAGAAGTGCTTTGCAATTTAGAGTTTAGTTATCTGACTCGATAATTCATTTATTATGCATTTTAATCTTTGCTTTGTTTTATTCATTTCTTGTTGGGTTATTTGAATAATAAACCTACTTTTGTAGGAACGATTGTGTTTCTTTAAATAGTCCATTTAATTGGTTTGGTGAGAATGAGTGAGGTCAGGGAGAGAGAGAGAGAGAGAGAGGGGGGGGAAAAAATGCGAGTGGAATCAGGGTTGAACCTTTTTACGTCTTTTTCCTGAAGTTCGATCGCTAAGATCACGCTACGTACACTTCTAAAAAAAGTGTTGATCTGTTCCCTGTAACAGAGTTTAATGGTGGCAGCGGTGTCCCATGTCTTTAATGGTGGCAAGCGGGTAAAAGTTAAATAGTCTCAATTAGGGTAGCGAAAGAGGGAGATTACTAATAGACTAATTGGTAACGTTGATGCCCAAGGCACAGACTAGCCTCGGGGCAAAAACGACCACTCAGTCTTAAGAGAACGAGTTTCATAGGTGGGTCGTGATTACGTGTGTAATACGGGGAATTTTTTTTTTTTCCGTCTCTATTCGAGTATTGGGAGTGGGGAGTTGTGAAATAGATCTGGGTGATCTCTAGAGCAATTTTGGGGTTAACAAAATACCCAAATAAGTGTGATTAGTGGCGATTGTGAGTTAATTAAGCAAAGTGGTGATTCAACAAAAATCACGCTTGTTTTCCTCTGCTTAGTCTTCGAGTTGGTGACGTCACAGGTTGCACATAACTCTGTTTTCTGTTAGCAAGTCACGAGTGATAAGTGCTCCGTTTTCTTTCAAATTGGTGAGTACCCCATTCTCGTAAGTTGCGCAGAACTCCGTTTTCTGTTCTTCTTTTAGAGGGGGTAACTTTTGCCTTTCTCTAGTGTTCTTTTTGGTTTCTTTTTTATGTTGTTACGCTCAGGGCGTGTAATCACTTACAAAATGCCGGACGATGCAGCAAGCACATCCCAATCAGTTGTGGTGCATAAAGTGACGAGCGTTAGCGCGGGAATTACTAATTTTAAAGGGTTAGTTGACGGGAAGCCAACCCAAAATATAGAAACTTTCA
The DNA here is from genome assembly GCA_039081455.1 of Macrobrachium rosenbergii. Taxonomy (NCBI): domain Eukaryota; kingdom Metazoa; phylum Arthropoda; class Malacostraca; order Decapoda; family Palaemonidae; genus Macrobrachium; species Macrobrachium rosenbergii. Next base: position 26,689 of record JANJGK010004141.1, on the reverse strand, counting down.
TTGAGTCAGTGAACAATTATCTGAATTCCAAGAAAATTACGAATGGCGCTGAAGCTTTAACAGAAGCAAAGGCATTTCTGGATTTAGATAAAGGAGATATTGGGAAAAGGGCACTCAGTTTCGGGTTCAGAAGGTGTAAAACTTGGAATGAACTGCAGAAATTTCTACGAGCTACTTATGGCGGAGTTCAACATGAGTGTGCAGTTCGGAATTTGTGAGCGTTTCTCAAAATAGAGAAAGGCAATGATTCACTAGTCACATACAGTGCGAATTTATTTGATGCAGTAGGTGAGTTAAAGACATCTATAACAGGCTCTCCATGGGTAACTGGAAATAATATCTCCTTAGATAATTTTGAAAGATTGTTACACTTTGCTTGTCTTTTAACGTCAGTCCCAGATGTAATTGTAGATAGCTTTGACAAAAGAATTGATCTGGATACAGACGAATCCTCTTTGTTTACACAGATTAATAAAAATCTATCAAAATGCCCGACACTGGACAGTAGTTTTGTACAGGGAGGTGCAAAGATATCTGCTGCGGTTTCGAAACCACAGAACAATGCTAGTCCCTCGCATTCTGGAAATGATGCAACAGCGAAGACCTGTGCACGAGTAGAATCGAAGAAAATTCCAGAGAGATCAGTCACAACGATACGTTGTTTTAATTGTGATAAACTAGGACATAGTAAATCAAATTGCAGAGTGAGATATTGTTCAGTTTGCAAATCTTCAGATCATGGATGGAGATTTTGCCCAGCCACAAAGAATAGAGATTATTCAGGGAAGTCACGGGGAGGTTTTTCTAGATATGACAGGAGAATTCCACATGATGCAAGTTCTAGATACACAAAGGAACAGCAGAATTTTCACAAGATAAGTTCGAAGACGGACACAGGATTATGAGCAATCAGGTCTTAGAGTCACTAGAACCTAGGCCGATTGTACGTGGATTCTCTAATGGCAGTGACATTTCTATTTTCATTGATTCTGGTAGCTCAGTTAACTAAGTAAATGCTGACCTTTTTCACTCGAAGTTTCCAGAGTGCAAATTGGCCCCTTCTAGTGAGACAGTGTGTGACGTACAAGCGAGGAAACTGAATATTTTAGGTTCGTCATTTCTTACGCTTGGTATCGGCGGAAAGACAATAGTAGAATCATTTTTGGTCATAGAAGGATTAGCCTTAGGTGAAATGGTTTTGCTAGGACACCCTTCTTGCATGCGACATAACATCAACATTCATACGGGAATTCAGGGGATTACAATAGGTGAGTCAGGTTGTTTTGTTCCATATATACACAGGGAAAAAACTTGTGAGAAACCTAAGACACAGTCTGAGACATGTGTAACACAGTCATTAGAGAGTGAAGATATTCCGCAAAAATCTTTCAAAGGATTTTTGTTGGAAGATATTGAATTGCAACCGCGAGTTCCTACATTGGTTAAAGTGTTGATGAAAGAGAAAAAGTTTCCTTCTCAAGTGTGCGTTGTTGAGGGAACCGAGAAATTCAAAGACGTTGTGAGTATGGTGTCAGTAAATGAAGTTTCAGTCGCAGGTGTAACTACAGTAGAATTAGTTAGCTATCAAGACTCAGTGAAAAAATATCACAAGGGTACTTATGTAATTGATTTTGAAGAGTTTAATGAAGAACATAAATTAGTGAGTTTTTGTGGAGACGGGAATATGTTTCCTAACGAGGAGCAACAGTTCCGAAGTCAGGTTCTGCATGAACACTTGGCTAAAGTTGATTATCTTGAATATTCAGATAAAGTAGAGAAAGTGTTGAAAGAATATCTAGATATAATTGCTTTGAAGGGAGATAAATTAGGAGTTACAGATGTTTTAGAACATTCAATTCGCCTAGAAAAGGGTACCAATCCCATATATATTCCAGCATATCGAATTCCTTTTAAGATCAGAGAAGAAGTAGAAAAAGAAGTTCAGAGGTGGGAGTCGGAAGGCATTATTAGGCCGTCCAATTCTCCGTTCAATTTTCCTTTGCTTGCAGTCCCAAAGAAAGACGGTAGTGTCAGAGTTTGTGTAGATTTTCGTAAATTGAATGAAAAAACATGCCCAGATAGATATCCGGTAGCTTGTATGCCTGATTTGTTTGTTGAGATCGGTGGCAAGAATATATATTCATCTATAGATCTTATGCAAGGGTTTTTACAGGTTCCGCTTTGTGAGAGTAGCCGTAAATATACAGCATTTTCGGTACCAAAGGGACATTACGAGTTTAATAGGATGCCTTTTGGATTACAAGGGTCCCCAATAACATTTACTAGACTGGTTAACACAGTACTTCTTGGCTTGTTAGGAAAGTCGGTGTTTGTGTACATGGATGACATTCTCATATGCACAGATACAATTGAAGAACATCTGAAGGTGTTAAAAGAAGTCCTCAAGCGATTACGGTTCGCTGGATTAAAGGTCAAATTGGCCAAATGTGAGTTTCTGAAGAGAAAAATTGTCTATCTAGGACATGTTATCTCTAAAGAGGGAGTCAGAGTGAATGATGAGAAAGTTAAAGCCATTGTGAATTTTCCAGTTCCCAAAACCAGGAAACAGATTCGTTCGTTCCTAGGTATGTCGGGTTTCTTTCGCCGTTTTGTGTGGAATTTTTCTACAATAGCGTCTCCATTGACAGATTTGTTACAAGAAGACGTTAAGTTTGTTTGGGGTGATAGTCAACAATTAGCTTTTGAGAAGCTTAAGAACGCTTTGGTGAACCCACCAGTTTTGAAGTTTCCAGATTTTAGTCAACAGTTCACCTTAGTGACTGACGCGAGTCAGGAAGGTATAGGTGCGTGTTTGATGCAGAAATTTGAGGGGAAATTACACCCAATTGCTTTTTATAGCAGAAAGTTCAAAACGCGTGGTAGTAACGAAAGGCTGATGTCAGTTGTGGACAAGGAGGCTTTCGCAGTCGTCTCTAGCCTTGTTCATTTTAAGATGTTGTTGTTGGGAAATGAAGTTGAGATTTTTACAGATCATCAACCGTTGTTAGAGCTTTTTAATAAGCCAAATTTGTCGCCCAAGAGAGCACGGTGGTTCCTAACATTGAGAGATTTTGATGCAAACCTCAAATACATTGAAGGTAAGCATAATGTAGTTGCAGATGCATTGAGCAGATACTTTCCGGTCGAGGATGAGGGAGTACAAACCGAATCCTGTGTGAGAGAAGAGAGTAAATATTTGGTGTCTAATGTCTCTGATACTAGTAGTTCTGAGATATCGCATGTAGAGGACATACACGTTTTTACAGTGCATACTTCGGGGAGAAATAGTGAGTCGGCAGTCTCGGGAGAGATTGTTGTTCATGATAGTGAAAGTAACGCCGTGTGTTATATTATGGGTGAAAATGTCACTTGGGACATAGGCTTGCTCGAACAAAAGCAAGATGAAGATAAATTGTTGTCGGATGCTAAGGCATTTCTTAGGGGAGTTTCACCGAAGAAAGGGTATAAGTTGCCTTTTTCTGGTCTAGAGTTGGAGAATAATTTATTGGTGAGGAAAGTTAAGTATAACTTGCGAAGTACTCGAAGCATGGGTGAAATTACACAAATCATCGTGCCAGAGAGTCTAGTACCACAAGTTCTAGACATTGTACATTGTAAATTTGGTTCTCCTCATTTAGGTGTGGACAAGACGTATGAAAACGTCAGGTCAAAGTTCTTTTGGAAAAATATGTTTTCCGCAGTAGAAGCCTTTGTGAAGAAGTGCGCTATTTGCAATGCGAATAAGCCAGCGACGACAGTGTCATGTCGTTTGGGTTCATATCCCATACCACATACGCCGTTTCAGAGAGTGCATATGGATATTCTGGGTAACTTCTCAGAGTCCGCTTACGGTTATAGACATTTATTAGTAGTTGTTGACGAGTTAACTCGTTTTGTTGAGATTTTCCCACTGAAGTACAAATCAGCTGAGGAGGTTGCTATAGCGTTCTTTAAGGGGATGATTTGTCGATATGGTGTTCCTGAATGTCTGCTCACAGACAATGGTAGGGAATTTGTTAATAAGACTTTAGACGGTCTTGCTAATTTACTGGGAATAAAGAAAGTATCTATAATCCCGTATAGACCTGAAGCAAATGGGTTACGTGAGAGGGCGAATCGGAAAGTAATCGAAGCTTTGCGCATGACGGTGGGTGGTTCCGATACACATTGGGACAGATCGTTGGATGAAGTGCGATATAGTATCAATACTATGATGAATGACACAATTAAGATATCTCCAGCAGAAGCTTTGTATGGGTACAAGTTGAGAGGACCTTTTGATTTGTTACCAGAGCGAGTTCAAGGTGATGTTACGGTCACTTCGTTGATAAATACAGCGAGAGAAAGATTTGCACGTATCAGTAAAGAACTTGAACTTAGTTCGCGTGCAATGGTAGAGAAAAGTAACGCGAAATCGAGGGGAGTAGTTTTTTCGATGGGTGATAGAGTGTTTGTTAAAGTGAATGTTCGGAATGATCTGAATTATAAATTAAGTCCGAAGTTCCACGGACCTTTTGAGATTGTAGAGATCAAAAGAGGGAATAGATTTGTAGTAAAAGATGTAAATACGGGTGTGACGAAATTGACCCATATTTCGAAGTTAAGGAAAGTTGGGATGTAATGGAACATTTGTATATAGTTATGTAGTGGAACGTTTGTATATAGTTAGAGGGATAAATGGGTTGATATTTGTATATATATGATATTTATTTTTTTTTTTTTTTGTCTCTTGTTCATTTTAGATGTTGAAGTTCTTAATCATTTGTTTTCGAATGATTTTAGGAATTGAGACATGGGCTAATTTCATACGAGATTTGACCCGTGTGTTAGTGTGTTATTGTGTTATGGTGTTATGATGAGTTTTGTCATCTGACGCAATATGTGTGTTGTTAGGATTTTTTTTTTTGGGGAGGTACTTAGTATATCGGACCGAACAAGTCTGATCTTTTTTTCGGGTTGGGAGATCGTATTTGAGTATTTGGATTTTTTTTTCAGTTTTTTTTTAAAATGAAGGGAGCTGTATTGTGAGTAATTGTAGTTGTTAAGATCATGGGAGCGATTGCCATTACATCAATTGCTATTTTGTTGAGAGTTAGTTAGGTGTTGCGAAATATTTGCTAACCGGAGTAGAACTTTCATGTCTTTTACGAGATATGATACCTTTTAGTGTTTGGATAGGATTCTCGAGTATTTTTTTTTCTGTTGGATAGTTTTTTTTTTGAGTGAGTTCCGTAGAGTTATTGTGTGCTTAGTAGTGAGTTGACTGTGATTATTCTGAGATACACACTTGGAATTAGTTCACATTAAGAGTGTTTGACTTTTGAATTAGTAGTTTTGTTTGGTTCAGTAACATGAAACCTTTTTGTTATTAGACCTTTTTCGAGTGCTTTTGGAGACTCAGTAGTGATATGGGATGTATTAGAGACCATGTTCATTTTGGGAGATCAATATCAGGGTTTGGGAGTTGATTATAAGACAAGTTGTACTTTAGTTAGGGAGAAGTATGTGTGTGACAGTAGTATTTTCCAGTTGCGAGTTGTATCTGTGGGTGGTTGTGAATTATCATTAGTTCGTGGACAGACTCCGACAGAATGTGACTTTAGACAGTTCCTGCGAGATTACCACATTGTGTCCACCAGAACGCTTACTGCCATGTTCTGCAAAGAGTGCCCCATCACGACGATGTGCCAGAGCAACAAGTCGACATCATTCGTTCTTCAAGGATCCAAGCTGTTTGATGCTGCATGCCGTGTGATGTCAACGAACTCCTTGGTTATCAGCCGTGCTGTATTCAACAGTTCCGAGAAGATAATTATGCGTCATACGCATAACGAGCATTTGGTAGTGGCGGTACCTACAACCAAGGTGCCAATGACTGTTCCACCGTTAGAAGACATCGACGATCCCGTGATGTTCGAGTATCAGGAATATATTATGCCGACAATTTTAATTGTCTTAATAGCTATTTTACTGATAATTCTTGTTGTGGGGGTAGTAAAGCTTATTCGTGTTTGTAAGATTACATGTAAAGGCTCTAAGAACACAACCCCAGTGACTTTGGAAGTGCGTCATGAGAGCAGTCCTTAAAGCTGCAGTGCAGTAGACATTGCTAATTGAGCATAGCCCTATCTGTTATGTTTTATACATATGCTTTTGTTTTAGTTTGCCGTTAAGGAGAGCGAGACGCTCTTATGGGGTGGCCGAGCTCTATTTAAAGGACACATATATGCATTTCATAGCTTCAATGCTTTAAGATGTTATCGTGGATAGTTTGGTGCGAGGTGGTACTGATGGAAGCCGTCAGTTGCAAAATCTTTGTATTCAGCAAATAGTTTGATTCCTCAGCTCTTTGCGCGAGAAGCTCAGCAATATTGGAGATCAGGTGATCTCCGAAGCGATATGTATATTCGTGAGTACGTGTGTTACTTTGATCTAGATTATGCCAAAATCTGCCCTAAAAGTGAGTTTGATCGTTCATTAACGTGACAGAACTGCAGTTGTCCAGTCATAGCTTTGGAGTGGTTCCAGGCTTTGAAAATTGGCAGATAAGATGTCTGTGGACTTGTTGGAATAACATGGGAGACTTTTTTTGACATGATTTTTAGTTATTGATTTGGGAGTATGTGAGATTTTGGTGTATTTCCAGGCTATTAGCCATAATGAGACTTCTTTAGTCAGAAGTGCTTTGCAGTTTAGAGTTTAGTTATCTGACTCGATAATTCATTTATTATGCATTTTAATCTTTGCTTTGTTTTATTCATTTCTTGTTGGGTTATTTGAATAATAAACCTATTTTTGTAGGAACGATTGTGTTTCTTTAAATAGTCCATTTAACTGTTTTGGTGAGAATGAGTGAGGTCAGGGAGAGAGAGAGAGAGAGAGAGAGGGGGAAAAAAATGCGAGTGGAATCAGGGTTGAACCTTTTTACGTCTTTTTCCTGAAGTTCGATCGCTAAGATCACGCTACGTACACTTCCAAAAAAAGTGTTGATCTGTTCCCTGTAACACTTATATATATATATATATATATATATATATATATATATATTATACATATATACGTATATATACATTAATGAATCTATGCAACAGTATCATTAAGTTTACCGCATTTGTTTGCTTAACACTTATGTAAATTTAAAATAAAAATAGCACGAATATCTAGAATGCATCGAACTCTAAATTTATCATCTTTTTCTGTTAGTGTTGAAACGATGTATATATATATATATATATATATATATATATATATATATATATATATATATATATATATATATAATATATATATATATATATATATATATATATATATATATATACATGTATATATATATATATATATATATATATATATATATATATATATATATATATATATATATATATATATATATATATATAATGTATATTTCAGCTGGCACTAGTAAACCTCAATAATATTTATTACTCCATGCAACACAAAACTCTTGTATTCAGACACCCTGCGTCGTAAATGTAAACAAACCTCCTCCATATTGTCAAAATTGGGACAATACTACCAAATAAACGTTAAGTAAATCAAAACCTCTAAATCTGTCTGTTACCTAAAATCTGATATGGTTCCCATGCTAGTCTTCTTACTTCAGGATATGAAGTTAAAAATGTGTGTGAACTAACCAAAAATAACCTCTATGGCTCCTGGTAATAAGAGATCCTCCTGTCTGTCTGTATGTCTGTCTGTGTGTCTGTTGTCTCTCGCGGCCTAACTTAAGCAGCTTATTTCAGCCTCTGTAGTTCCGCTCTTGCAAGATATACGTCCCAATTCCCCACCAATTCCCGCTTTTCCCAGACTTGGGTAGTGCCCTCGTAACTTCGTTTCTTTTTTCGCTGTATTTATTTTCCCACTCCATTTATAAGCGCACGCAGCCACCACTTTTGTTGTGGGGAATTACTATTTCCGCCTTCGTCAATCTTTGGTAAATAGTGTTAAATGTCTAGTTATGCTAGATTTATAAGAGTCGACGACAAAACCAAATCCAAACACTATGTAATAAAAGAATGCATTAAACACCGAGAAAAAATACGTAGGGGATTTATGAATTATTATTTGTTTGAATGAAAAAAAAATCCTACTTCATTCTCTTCATCTCACCCCACTTCTCTCTCCCTCTCTCTCTCTCTATGAGAAACTTATAACCGTACAGAAATTGTCTCTCAAAGTGAGCTAATATAAGCTCTCTCTCTCTCTCTCTGAGAGATTTATAACAGTACAGAAATTGTCTATCAAAGGGAGCTAATATAATCAATCTCTCTCTCTATCTCTCAAGCATATATGAACAGCCTCACGAAAAGTAATGGTAAAACTTTGTCTATGAGATATCGCTGTTAGATGTAAAGCTTGATTGAATCATGCCCAAATTTTCATTCATCTAATATGCCTTATGATATCAATTGCTCGAAAAGCTCCCCGGAAGGGCCATTTGCCTTTCCCGGAAGGGCCAGTCAACACTCATTCATCGCATAAAGAAAGAGACTCTTGATAAGCAAAAATTCCAAAATAAATTAGGTATCCATTTCCTCTCAAAGGACAGGTTCAAACCGCTAATTCGGCTTCTTCCTCTTATGTTGCTGGTAATGTCTTTTTTATGTATATCTATAAAGCATAAACAAAAATAACGAACAAATAGCATTAATAATTAACATATCCTAAACAGAGATTTGGAATTGGTGCTGATATACAAGCAAAGAAATCCTCTACTTGTCTTGCGCATGCTCATTACTAAGGAAATGTAATTAATTACGGCAGAGAGTTTGTGGGAAGGATAGTTAGAAGAGTTCTTGAAACTTAAAAAAAAAAAAAAAAACTAACTTTGCTTTCACGACAAAATTGCCACAAGTTGGATCATACCACAGTCTAGCTACCTCTCACGAATAAAGATCTTGCCCAGATTAACCGACTATCTGATATTGACACAAAGCAAAACTGTAGCTTTCTGTATCCAGTGAATGGGCCTAGCGAAAAGATGAATTAAACAAATGCCACAAAAGAAAGGAAAAATCATTGTACTCCTATTAGTGAAACTCTAATATGAAATCTACAGACACACATATATATATATATATATACTGTTCACACACACACACACACACCCACCCACACACACACACACACACACACACACACATATATATATATATATATATATATATATATATATATATATATATATATATATATATATATATATATATATACTTGTGGGCCCGGATATGCAGATGTGTAAGCTCCATCAAAATCATATTCCACATGTGGCGACCCCAAGCACTAGATTATATGCTTGTTGACCAGGCCGTAACTAAGGTTAAAAACAAAATACAGTAACTACGCCTTCACGAAAACCTTGCTTAGAATACACACACACACATATATAATATATGTATATAGAATATAATATATATATATATATATATCGTCACCCTATGAGAATTCAGAGTGAGAGAAAGAGCTTGAACAGCGACATAATCCAATTCCAAAGTTCTTAATGGTTGGTGAGATGAGACAAGATATTGAAGGACGGCTTGCGCTAATGTTCCCCAGAAGAACCCGAATGGAACGTGAGATTTCCTCCTGATAACTTTAGATAACACTAACTTCCGCGAAGTTCTACACCGAGTCACTAACTTCTTCCAACTCCAACGGCGAAGGGGAGGTTGCCGCCGAGAAAGTGATGCGCGTAATAATCCTTTAAAAAGTTCAAAGGAATTTTACCGTATGTTAGTTTCCTTCTCTTATCAGTAGAAACGGCGGCATTATGCGTTCATAATGCTGGATTTCGCCTTGTTGTTCAGCTTTGAGGTGTTTTACGGCTGCTTATATATCGTCATCTTCCTATGTACTTACTATTATTACAGACTATATTTTGAATCTTATAGAACTGTGAGGTGCGTGTGACCGAGTCGTATATTTTGGTAAATACTCTTACCACAAATAAAAAGTCCAATGCATGAAAGACTCATGCCTCAAGATGTCATAAAAACGGGAAAGAAGAAACTCGCAAAATCTCACCAACTAAAAGTTATCTGAGAGAGCGTCAAGGAGTTTTCGTCGTTGAACCAGACTAACTCTCTTCATACGGTTACTTGACGAAAACTTGAAAAAATTTTTTTTTTTTTTTATTATCTTGTTTCACATATCTGTTTATCAATTTATCTCGTTATCTATATTTCTGATTTTGGGGACAAAAAGAAATAGCTGCTCACTTCACCTCTCAGAATATTTTAATGAATAAGAACCTGTTCTCTCATTTTTATTTAATATATGAGGAACATCCGTCATATACCAAGCTTTCTTATAATTTCTCGCAAATCATTTGTGCGTGCACGCGTTCCTACGAAACAGGCAGAATCAATGATAAGCTCCTTTTCACAGTTATCAAGGGATATATATTATAAATCTGACAACTTTCCTTCTGACATAATTTTGTCCTACAGTTAATATTTTCTTTTAATGTCTCAACACCGCCCTGTGGCTTCGAGCTATGTCGGTCACTGTTGCTTGAAGCGTCTTGTACATATGACTTTGAAAAATATTACATTACTGTCCAGTTTTTGTGTAAATTCTGGTTGGTAGATGGGTTAGGTTAAACCGGCATTAAGCCAGTATCGTCTATTGGCAAATGGCGCCCCTTGAGTGTGGAATGTTGAAAAGGAGCAAGAAGCCTAGTGTGGACCATCGACCTCTGACAACCCAACAGAGACGAGCTGAATTTAACTTGAAAAGAAATTGATGACAACAAACTTCAACGAAGTTCTGGAAGCAAATGTAGTATCCGCGTTTTTAGACGTGTTAAGGAGAATACTGTCTATAACGATATATTTATCATTGGCAAGTGAAACTAAAGAAGAATTTGGTAAGTCTTCGAGAGGCTGCATGACAATGTTGTAGTTTCCTTCAATGTCTTCCATCATGAAAATAGCTAATGAAATATATTCTACTAAGTTTATCCTTGTTAGAAAAATAAAGACATGGCTTGTAAAATGCATGTGAAATTTTAAGCAGCTAACCGTACTAGATAATTATTCCCCCAAGGACACCAGTTTAAAGCAACTGATAAGCAAGATTGTGATTCCGTGCTTGGACACCATATATTCTCCTGTTGCGACGCAGTAAGTGCCTCAGTGAACACGCAGCGCAGGAACTTGCGATGACTAATGATAATTTCCAAAATGGCTTCCCAAAGCTTGCAAACGAATGAAGTTCGCTAATGTCCTCATACTCTTGAGAAATGACGTGTCGACATCTGTTGTTCAGTCTGATCTATGTGATGTTAACGACAAGAGAAATGAGCTTTTCAGGTAAAAAAAAAAAAAAAATGGATATCTAGTTTCTGGCAAATTGCTGCCTCCTTAAAACGGTATTCATGCAAAGGTTGTTAAAGCTGTCAGTCTGTTATTTCCATTACATTTCATGTAATACCCATCTCATTAGAGAGTAACGGTTAGGCCAAAAATGAAAATGTGCTGGTCATAAATTGGATGACAGGAACGCCACAATACTGTAGATGGTGCTAGAACCCTCTTAGCACCATCTAGTGTGACGTTCCTGTCATCCAGTTTATGATACTGGTCATCATAAGCTGGATGACATTATCGTCACACTGGATGGTGCTAGAATCCTCTTAGCACCATCTAGTGTGACGGTCCTGTCATCCAGTTGATGATGCTGGTCATCATAAACTGGATGACAGGAACGTCACACTAGATAGTGCTAGAATCCTCTCAGCATCATCTAGTGTGATGTTCCTGTCATCCAGTTTATGATGACCAGTATCATAAACTGGATGACAGGAACGTCACACTAGATAGTGCTAGAATCCTCTCAGCATCATCTAGTGTGATGTTCCTGTCATCCAGTTTATGATGACCAGTATCATAAACTGGATGACAGGAACGTCACACTAGATGGTGCCTGAATCCTCTTATGGAAATGCAAGAAGGCATACAATCTGCCCTCGCATCAGTGTATGAGAAATGAACTAATTTGTAGGCAGGCATATAGGCAGAACTTTCAAAATATGAAGGCTGAGGAAGAATTTGATCTGTTCAAGACGAATATAATGGCTTAGACAGTGGCACTGATACTTTTTATGGCGAAAAACAGTTATGCACATGCATCTGGCCCGCTTAACATTCAGTATAATGAGAGGATCATAAGATGATTGTTCCTAACATGTTGGGAAACGGGATACAAATTGCATCATGATTAATAAAACAATGTGAATTTTCCAACTTAATTCTCTTCATTTAATGACTTCCATGCTATTGGTAATTCAGATGCAAATGATTGGTTTTCCTGCAATATGAATACTTAGAACATTTAAATAGTATTACCAAAGGATTATTCCAATGTCGAAGCATTTGGCGTAACTTAACAATACATTCAAATGAAAAATGCTACAACTGATTTTGCACATACTTCATGTACACGGAAATTCGTGAAAATGTAAGTTTGCTCCTGAAATCGATCCCCTGTAAGTCATCAGATAACCGGTAAAATGTCTATGATTCATGCAATATTGTCTTATCATACTCCACGGTACTAGATAGCCAAACGGTCCCAGGGCCAAGACATCAGACCAGGTTTTGACAAATCATACCAGTAATAGTATTTAGATTTACTTGAATCTATATCAAACTATAGTTTTAAGCACAGGTGTGCATATCAAAATAAAGATAAAATGTTTTCTACATTGAAAAATGAAGAGTTTTTCCTGTCATACACACTCTGGCTTCAGTGATGCTTCTCTTATGCATATCAGGCAGTTTTGAGTTACAGACACATATAGCTATCAGTAAATAATAATACTGTAGTGCCATAGGATGGTATTGATTAATCTAAAAACAAGCTGACGGGTTCATGATCCTTTGGACAAAACGCTCTGACAAAACTTTTCTTTCTAAATAGTTAAGTCTTATTTTACATTCTTAGTCGACACGAATGCTTCTAACCTTTGCTTATAGTTCTTCTACACAACATTTGTTTTCATTCTACAATCACAGTCACCTTCTATGAAGATTTCTATTTACAGAGTTAGTGTTCCTGTTCCTCAGTGTTTCTGTTTTCATAATATGTACTTTTTTTTTTACACAATTATATATTTTCTTTATAATTAATCTTAGAATTATCGTTTACGTGTGCTGCTTGAATGCACATATTCTCTGTGTTTATCGGCATTTTAATTGATTCAAAGATCCATTTTTAGCATAATATTTTTTTTAGTAATGTTCATATAATTTGCTTTGGTATATTGCATAAATAAATAAGTGTATTTTGGGTTTGTCATTTATCGTATTTATTTTAGTTTTGCCTTTTCGACATAATATTCTATTTCAAAAAAAATTCATTGAATTTACTCTCACTTAGATTACATGAACTGAGTGTTTGGCCAAGTTTCTCCACCTCGTCATGGTACTGTTTACATGAAGGAGAGAATTCAGTATGTGATAGTAAGCTCCCCTTTGATGGCTGCATAGAGAGGCGTCTTTGGTGATTTACATGAATAGAACTTTGAAGTAGAATATATCACAGCTGAAGCTCTATATGAGGATTGATAGCTTCAGATAGAGTATCTGCCTGTGTGTCTGTATGTCTGTCTCTTTTTCGCCCTTATACTCAAGCGAACCAAAAGAAGAAAGTTGATAGGAATGGCTGAGTGACGTAGAGGCGTTTCTACAGAAGTTTAGCAATTCGACTGATCTTCTTTGTAAACTAAACAAAATGAGAAGACTTGCGTAAAAATATACATTACGTTAAGTTCTATTTATCAAATCTTGCTTAAAATTAGAATAATTGTGATTCATAGCATACAAGCGAAGATTTGTTATTCTTAATTAAATCCAATTGTCCTGAATCATGAAATCATACACAACTGAGCAGAAAACAGCTGTGACAAAAGTCAAAAGATAATTTGGAATAACAATAACGAAATAAAATATTAAACTATAAGTAATTTGGATGATGACGTTTCCTCATTTCTTAATGGGTATATCCAAATAAAGCTAGTGGAATGTTTTTATTCCCATATAGTTTTTGATACTTCGAATTATAGGACGTTTGTAGATAATGCACAGTGGTCGTAGTACAATCTGTACGTTAGCTTTCCGAAGGGTCTGATTTCTAATTTCATAAAAAATGGCACTTTGTTGTCTATACCCTGGGTACTCTTATGTATTTCTTCTCGTCATAAGTAGACGTTAAGAGTATGAAAGAGCATGATAATGATAAAACTCATTGTCATTTTATAGCATAAATAGTTAACTGAGGTAATTACTTGCCTATGTTTTATATAATAACAACGCATATGACGCCGTGAAAGAACGGTGAGAATTGAAATATTCTAGTCACTGATTTAAAAAGTTACATGATTTAATTCAAAATGTGCGCTGTACTATCATTCCATAGTATTTTAATACCCACTTCCCATATAACAAAAAGGTCGGAATATGTAAATAATTCAATTTTTTTTTCCATCGCTTTCAACATATCTTCTTTAAACTTAACTTTTAGTAATATCAGAGGGAGCGCCGTCCATCATCGTTATTGCTTTTAATAATCCATGATCTGGTGAAGGCTGAACGATATTAAGTCCCGCGACTGATTTAAATTTATGAAGCTATCACGCCGTTATTGAATTTATTCATCGTTAATAAAATTTGGTAACAGAGCTTCGGGTTTCCACTATGTTACCGCTAACATTTAAATATAGATAAACCTATCTCAAATATTCGCTTTGAGGCAAACAAGCGACCTTTCAAGCAACGAAATACTTTCTGCCAGTTACTGAGATTAACTGAGCTTGCAGCTTTCAGTGGTTCCCGTTCTGATTCTTTGTATCATAAACGTTATGTTTATATATCTACTGAATTCTATTGACTAAACACATCCCACTTAATTTTTTCGGTATTTCTGTATCTAATTACTAAATAATGGCAAAAGTTGTTCATAGACTGGTGGTGCATATATAATTTTTTTACGTTGTTTTGTTGTCAATGAATTTGAATTCTCTTTCTTTGAGTGTAATATACGAATTTTAATACTCAACTTTTTTGTTTGTTTGAACACTGATGTATACACCTCGTATTCTCAGTTATCTCGGGAACATCGATGAGGTTCTGAAACGCGGGGGCAACGAATGTCCGAGAGAACTCTGTGAAATCAAAAGGTGGAGGGAAACATTGGATGCTTACATATATCTTTCAGTGATTTGAAAGTATTTTGAAAAGAACAAAAATAATAATAATTACTGATTAAGAGTCTTGAGAGATGGATATTTTGAAGCCTTCTTTAGATATAAATATTTCGGTCCCTAAATCTAGTTGTTTAACAGCCCTGTCAAAATAATTAGAAATTTTCAATATCTGCTGATAGTACTACAAGTTACGACCTTAGTTACTGTAATTCCATAAAGCTGCAATGTAAAGTACTTTTCTCTAATCAGACCAAAATCATTTATGAAGGTCTCCTTGGCAGCTTGCGGAGCAAAAGGGAAAATTTATTTGTAAGAAGGGCTTCAAAGTGAAGCCATAAAGTGAGAACATGTAATGCCAGAAAATATGAATGGAATGAGCCTCTGGAGAGAAGGGGCGAAAGGAAATAAATTGCAGCCAGAAATCAAATTGGAAAACAATCAAGACATACTGGAGGAGGGTTCTTTTTCTGACTGATAACGCCTATTATTTTTTTGGGTCGAAAGTTACCAGAAGCTCCATAAATTTATATTTTGTGATTTAAGGTTTATAATGAGGCATGGTATAAAAAGAAGCTGCATAAATAGACTAAATATGAAGAGAGAAAATCCAGCGAATATATGGTTTTACCCCAGCGGGGTAAGAATGACCTCATTGCTCTCCTGGTTTAATGTTATACAATTAATGGGGGTAATTACTCCCCACGTCCAGTTTTCTCTCTTCTCTCTTTCCACCCAAGATACAACCTACAACAGTCGTTTGACAACTATGAAATTAAATGACAGCTTAGGTCAACAGACGTCCAGTCGTAAGCTGGACACGCTACCACCCGATATACAAGATGGGAGGGAGGGGGAGAAATTTATGCAATAGCAACAGAGCACAGCATGTATGTATGTATGTATGTATGTATGTATGTATGTATGTATGTATGTATGTGTACTCCTCATTTTCTCCATACACATTTTCGACTCCTGTTGTGTGTTTATGGGGAAAGGGGTGGGGGTAGCCTAGAAAGATGTTCATACACGCACATACATATACGAGTATATATAATGTGTATATATATAATATATATATATATATATAGATAGATAGATAGATAGACAGATAATTTCTATCAAATTCAATGGCACTATTTGCAGAGACTATCTTTCCATTTAGACCTTGAATCTGCCTATAGTTCTTTTTCTCTAGAGGAACAGTCGCTGGACAATTGTCACATCTCTTTTCTTCCTTCGATACGTAGAGAACTTTTTACTATTCCAAAAATAACGAGCAAGCTGATAAATCACTTGAACATGCCAGTTCAGCACATCCAAACAAGAAGTTCACGATAGATTATGAAAACGAAAATAAACTGACATTTTCAAATAAATTGGTGTCTCGAAATGATCGTGGCTTTCGTACTTCTATTTTTAGACAATAGACGTTTACCGGCTTAGGTACTAATTTTTATAGCAGTTGTCTTTTTAATTCCAAACTGAATTCCTAAAGCACTCTTCCACAGGGCACATACCTTTTATTTATGATAAAGTCTTTTTTTAGCTCGACTGGATCGGCATCTTCCGACAGTCAATAGTAGTACAATACCAAAGAACCCATTAAGCATTGGTTCTCTTGTCAGATATAGAGATAAGCTCAGCTATCAGATGACTTCCAAACATTTCCACACCTCACATTTCGGGCAGGTATACAAATGCACCTGCCAAAAATGTGAGGTGTGGAAATGTTTGGGAGCTTCTCGCGGCAGAATAAATGTGAGAACTGATTGTCATCGGGGAGTTAGTTGTAGCACAGGTGTTAGGTCGACTAATCCTGAATCTTTCAAATGTACCTGAACACACCAAAAAGTGCAAACAGGTAATGAGCATAAACATTATAAAATCCTCTCCATAACCTCCTCACCTCATCAATTAGCAATAACCGAGTCATTGTGCATTAAGAAGCTTGTGCCGACTTAAACAACCTAACTACCTCTTCAACACTTAACCTGTCCTGAGATTGCCCCTGTCTTTGTTTTTGTTTGGTGTCACTGGCCCGGGTTACCCCTCCGAAAGGTGGTGATTTGTTTCTTACATTTAAGTTGTTAAATAGTAGATTTTTAGTCAGTAGATTTCTTAAATCTGAGACTCTTTAACGCTTTTATATATCATAATTTCGAAACGTCAGCTTTTATAATAAACAAATAAATAGGTCATGACGTCTCCTTCACCTCATTTATATACATACACACACACACACACACACACATATATATATATATATATATATATATATATATATATATATATATATATATATATATATATATATATATATATATCATATCATAATTCATCATTGCTAAAGGTATGTACAACTCTTTAAAATTCCCGGAACGAAAGACTCTAGTTCCGTGATTCTTTTTTTACCTTCGGGATCATTGCGTCTTATTTGTGAAAATGGTATCCCGCGAGATTTCTTCAGAATCCTGTCGAGTTCCTGCTCTTCCTACACCTCTTTATTTTCCTTCGCCTTTTTCTGAATAAACAACTGCTAACGGTCCCCAAAATGACACTCTCAAAGAGTCTCGACATTCTTTCCGTAAACATATTCAAAATTAAAGGTTGGAGGAGACAGGGATGAAAGCTTCTTTGCCAAGGGTGTTTTGTAATGTGTTTTCAAGAGAGAGAGAGAGAGAGAGAGAGAGAGAGAGTCTGGCATATGGTATGCATACAGATGCCAGATTATCTGATATCAAGAGATGTACAGACAAGAAAACTTTCTTGTATAAAGACTATCAAAGAATTTCTCGATGACTTAAAATAGATATATTGTTTCCAACTTAAAATAAGATTGCTATAAACTCTACTGCTGTTCCTCCTAGAAAACAAACATTCACATCAACAACATCGTTATGCTACGAGGTGCTGAATTCACAACATACTTGATCAGACATGACATTATTCTTTCTTGACGTCTCATACAACAGTAATGAGTAAAAAATAAACAAAACCTGAATACTTGAGCAAAGAACTTTTGGTAAAAGGTTTCATTTCATGAACTTTGAAAAATCCTACACGAGGATGTTGTTAATTATAAGATCCCCGTGTAGACGTAGTACACTAACATCGTAAGCAACATGGAGGTTGTACAGGTATATATCAGAAGTTATAAGTGGCAAAGAAATGCTCCGTTTAAAGTGAATCATGAGTAAGTTAAAAACAATTAAAATATGCGCCGAAGTTTCTTCGGCGCAATCGAGTTTTCTGTACAGCCGCTACAGCGTATAATCAAGGCCACCGAAAATAGTTCTATCTTTCGGTGGTCTCGGTATAAGCCTGTGTGAGCCGCGGCCCATGAAACTTTAACCACGGCCCGGTGGTGGCATATCCTATATCGGTGCCAGAAGCATGATTTTGGCTAACTTTAATCTCTAAATAAAATAAAAACTATGAGGCTAGAAGGCTGCAATTTGGTATGTTTGATGATTGGAGGGTAGATGATCAACATACCAATTTGCAGTCCTCTAGGCTCAGTAGGTTTTAAGATCTGAGGGCGGACAGAAAAAGTGCGGACAGAAAAAAGTGCTTACGGACAGACAAAGCCGGCACAATAGTTTCCTTTTACAGAGAGCTGATAAAGCAATACTGCGCTTCTTTATGAAAAGATACGCGAAAAACTACAGCCTCCATCGCCATTCGGGGGAAGAAGAGAGGCTCTGTGGAAGCGATTTCTTTTCCCTCGTCGTCAGAAACTTGTTATAAACCAACTCACCACAATCACCCGAAGCTGCGTCGCTCCATTTGAGACGACAGCAGCGAATACATGTGTTTGCCTTGCCTGTTTAATGGGACGTAGAGGTGCGAGTGATAGCTTGGAAAATTTAGCAAATTTATCACTATTTTCTCCAGGATAAATAAATCTGCGCCACTATGCTACAGTCTTAATCTCAAACACTAAAATACAAGAAGCTGTATAAGCTAAAGAACAACACTCATTTGAATATCTCCATGTATTCCAAATTATTTTCCTGTTCATAGTATGAAATAACAGATACTTCGAGCGATTTTACTACATATGGTCATGTGTGAACAAAAGAGGAAGAAAAAGAAAGAAAAATACGGGCTTCCGAAATAAATATTAAATGAGCCACGGTGGGTTGATGGGTCACACACTACGACAGGGAAGGTATTCGTTCCGCTTGTAGATATTTCTTCATTTTATTGGTAACTTCTCGTTATGCGATAAATTCATAGTAGTGCAGTTTTGTTTCTCCTCTCTCTCTCTCTCTCTCTCTCTCTCTCTCTCTCTCTCTCTCTCTCTCTCTCTCTCTCTCTCGTTTCTTGGTTTGACAGACACCATCCCTGACGCTAAGGGTCAACAAAGAAATATAAAAGGAATATTTAAAATTAATTTTTTTTATTTTTGTCTGATTTCCTTTCATCTTCATTCTACTCGTGATTTCTAAACGATTACCTCTTTGGAATAGGATGTATGCAGCCAGCGTGAATAACTCATATTCCGAATTTCCCAATACTCCTGGGTACACAGACATCCTGGTCGCTCTCAAACAATTGTTGGTCTGGAATTCCAATGAATATGTGTGGACGCAGACATCTAGCCACAGCGAGTACGCTCACTAATTTCATTACAGAATATCGGCTACCAGAAAGATAGAATATAGAACATAACGGTCTCAGAAAGATTTTCCTAGAAATTAAAATTTCAGGCGCAGTTCCCCAGGATTAGTGACTAGGGTCAAGCACTAAGTAGCTTTAAAGAAAAAAAAGAAATTATGAAGATTATGTAATCTGCTGCGTACTTAGTTATTTAACACACACACACACACACACACACACACACATATATATATATATATATATATATATATATATATATATATATATATATATATATATATATATATATATATATGTATATATATATATATATATATATATATATATATATATATATATATATATATATGTATATGTATATATATGTAATGTAAGAATTTTAATTTTCGGCGTGGTAATGTTGCTTGTAAGTAACGTGTCATTTTTTAAAAAATCATAAGTATGTATGTATTTATGAACGTACATACGTATGAACGTATGCGGTTATCTATCTATCTATCTTTATTTACACAAACACACACACACATATATATATATAATATATATAAATTTTTATATATATACACATATTATAAACATACATATATATATATATATATATATATATATATATATATATATATATATATATATATATATAAATTAATTGCCGAGGTAAACCCACTCATTAAACTTCCCACACTAACCACCAACCTAAACATTTTCATTTTCGTTTTGATGTGGAATTTAACGGATATGAAAATGTCGTTGAACGCTATGAACGTTTCATATAAGATTTTGCAATCAGTTAACAATGGCTAAGCTTTTTCCATAGCTAGTTGCGACAGGGAAGTAAGTTTTATCCTTTAATCTTCATTTTCTCAAACTAATCAAGGTCACTCACTGAATAGGACTTCGTAAGTGTTGAAATATGCTCTATGATGAAGTGAATGATGTAATAATTATTCCCTGGAGGTTTCTGTAGAAAACTACGCAATTTCTCATTATTTTTTAGCTGAGCCGAATTAATCATGACTGAGAATAATGAGAGGTACAAGAATCATATCTAAATTTTACAGGTGATTATTATGTCACGACATTATTCTAGTCGCAGGACACCTGGGTTTTTAGAAGCTCTTGTTACGTGAACAAATACATCCATACATACATGTATATATATATATATATATATATATATATATATATATATATATATATATATATATATATATATATATATATATTGTGTGTGTGTGTGTGTGTGTGTGTGTGTGCAATATATATATAATATAACGACTTTCACTTTATCAGCGTTTTTTGACCGTTCAGTTTCATCTCATATTGCTGAGTGCCCAGATGGAGAGCCTGGATACTTTGATCTTTAATGGGAATGAGAAATAAATCACATACAGAGTTTAAAATACAATCATCGAGTTTTTCATGGAGGGAATCTTAGAAAAGGTACAAAAGCCTTGTGATTTTTATTGCCTTTATACATATGTACTTACGTTCATCAATTGGCTATTTTTTTCTCCCAGAACTCACATTGACGGAAGCATGTTCTTTCTGAAGTATTTCAGTAATCTCTGCTTTCTTGTGCTATGTATCACTTTATTATCAACTGTCACTAATACTTGGAAAATGGTAAGATTACATTTCTGTTTATATAATTTTTAAATTAAACTTTTATGATACAATTTATACAACAGACATAATTATTCATCTTCCAAATAACGATTATTTTGAAATGCGTAAAGGGTATTCGTAATTGAACCGCTAAGAGAATTTAGTGCCCGTTCTTAAAAGCTTTACTGGTATGTTACAAATAACCATTGAAAGAGAAGGTAAAGAAAATAATGCTTTCAAAAACATATTATCTTAATCATATGACTGGGAAGCCCCTTGCTTAGGGCATAGTATGACAACGGGAAGATTTCAGAATTTTTAAATAATAAAGGTTACTCGTGACTTGATATTCTGTACACTACTCAAGTGTCAACAGTCAGGCAAACGTCATTGCGTGTTACCTTGTTAATACCGTAGTGTCCTAGACGTTTCCATATAGTTTAATTAGTTATTTTGAGAATTTGAGAATTCTCCTTTATAGCAATATTTCTCATCTAAGGTCCCATGATATCCTTGTCTTACTTCTATCATTAAAGGTTAAATGATAACTTAAAGTATGTGTTTAACAATCAAGTTTACATATATGTGGATGAATATCTACTTGCGCTGTACAATACACCAGATTAGGGCGCTATCAGGAAGATTTCCGGGGAAACTGATATTTCCGGCCTAATCCCCTCGGATTATTGACGGGAGTCTTATTACAGAGTCGATTCTGAGATAAAGGGAATAATCTAGTCAATTTGACCTGCTGGATACTTTATTATTTATTATAAACAAGTAGAAAATGCGCCGAAGTTTCTTCGAGTTTTCTGTACAGCGTACAATGCTATATGAAACTCCCAGCCGCGGCCCATGAAACTTTCAGCCACGGCCCGGTGGTGGACTGTGTTGTTGGCACCTATAGCGGTGCCACATGAACGATCATGGTTAACTTTAACCTTAAATAGAATAAAAACTACTGAGGCTAGAGGGCTGCAATTTAGTATGTTTGATGACTGGAGGATGGATGATCAACATACCAGTTTGCAGCCCTCTAGCCTCAGTAGTTTTTAAGATCCGAGGGCGGACAGAAAAAGTGCGGACGGACAGACAAAGCCATCTCAGCAGTTTTCTTTTACAGAAAACTGAAAATGGAGGAGCTAAACCGACTCATCAAACCTCCCATAATTACCACTTATCTAAAGCTTTTCGCTTTGATGAAATATTTCCTGAACAGAAAGTCATTCAGCGTCAACGCCATAATTTTTTCAAGTTAAAAATTTTGCAACCTATTAACATTGGGTAAACTCGTGTCGTCACTAATTACGAAAATGAAGTAAATTTAATTTCTTGGTAGTGAAATATTTTTTTAGGAATTTAAAGTTGTCATTAATTACTTCCATGAGGCAAGCTGTATTCAATTACATGATTTCTTGTTGAAATAACTTTTCAATAACTTGAATTTAGTTATGAGTCAGTAATTAAATAAAAGATTAGTTTATCATTTTATAGGTCATTATTAGTGACGATCATTTTCTGATGGTACGATACTTGGATTAA
Source organism: Macrobrachium rosenbergii (assembly GCA_039081455.1). Taxonomy (NCBI): domain Eukaryota; kingdom Metazoa; phylum Arthropoda; class Malacostraca; order Decapoda; family Palaemonidae; genus Macrobrachium; species Macrobrachium rosenbergii. The sequence goes on along the minus strand of JANJGK010004141.1, from coordinate 3,690 downwards.
ATTCATGTGAACATGCATGAAGTATAAAGACTTGAAAGAGTTCTGTGTTTAGTGCCCGTTTATTTTTCATATATTACTGAGCGACTAGACGGAAGGTTTGGATACCTTTAGTTTTGACTGGAATGAAGTAAAAACTCGCATACAGATTTTAAAACACATTCTTTATGTTTTTTCTTGAAGAGGGCTTGAAGGAGGTCCATGGGTCTTATGATTTTTATCGACTTGAGAATTATATACTTCAGCACATCCAATAATTTTTTTTTTTGTCTAAAACTCGCATAGACAGATGTATGTTTTTTCTGAAGTTGAGTTATCTCTTCTTTCTTATGTTATTATGGATTGTTTCATTATCAACTGTAATTTAAACTTGGTAAATGGTATGATTACAATCCTATACAATGCTATACAGATGAAACTTTCTCCTTATTATAATTTATTTAGTGGCAATTATTTATCCTCCAAATAAGGATTATAGTGAAAAACACAAAGGATATTCATAACTGAAGCCCCTAGAAGGGTGGAACCTATTCTTAAAAAGTTGCTATTTTCTTTCAAATAACCACTGAAAGAAAATCCAAGACAAGGATATCTCTATAGTGTATATTATCTTAATCATACGGTTGAAAGAAAGCCTGACTTTTAAGGCAATTAATGACAACGTAGCTATTGCACGATTTTTAAACGCTGAAGATTTCTCTGAGGGTTATATTCTACGGACCACTCAAACGACAATAGTCAAGTAGGTAAACATTTTTCTGTTTTACCCTTAGTAATGTCATAAACCTTTTCGCGTTTAATTACAATTATTCTGTGGAATCTTGTTTATAGTAATATTTCCCATTGAAGGTACCATGCTACCCACGACTCTGATATATACATACAAATGTCCAAATACATTTGTGCTGTGTAATAGTAACTATATGCGCAATAAACAAAGCTAAGTTGAATTGGCTATCGGCAATAAAAATGGTACTTTACTTTAAGTACCGTAATTTGAAAATAAATCTGTAACTTTAAAAGCAAAATTATGTGTATAATGCCCTCCGCAAAAGTGCAATTACAGGGAAAACGCTAAAAATGCTACGCGCTAACAAAAAAAATGGTTTTATGATTACAAAATTAGTCGAACAAAGGAATATAATAGGTGGCGAGGAGAATATAATTGCAGGTAAATGTCGTTATTCTACAACTTTTACTGTGAAATTGGTGGAATATTAAGAATAATGCAGATGTTTCCATCAAATGAGTTTCTGATAAAAAAGAAAAAAGAAAGACAAAAAGTCTAGCTAACTTTCACGGATAATTGCTCTCAAGCAAAAATGAATACGCTGTTATTTATTTTCATTTTCATGCCGAAGAAAATTGTATGTGCTTTTTACCTGTTTTTAACTGATTGTTTCGAGCGTTTTTAGCTCTCGTATTTTAGCGTAGCACAGCCAATCCTCACCTGAGGAAAAATGCTTTAAATTCTGTAGTAATTCAAGTCAGAGTACTGAAAAAGAAATTCGTCCTAAATAACACGTAGCGAAAAACTGAGTTTTGCAACGACACACGTGAAAATGAATTCCATCTATTTCGGTGCTCGTTCTCTTTCCTAATAATCAACATTCTACGCCAACATGCTGCAGCACTTCGGGAAGATGGTTGTATATGGGCAAACTAGGTTCCGTTTGAATATGAATGGTCACCATTGATATCATACAAGCTTTGTCAGGCCATCAGTTACTCAGATGCAATTGTCTTAAATATGTCTTGTTGCACCTGCGGTAGTACTCGCGACACATATACATATGATTTACGAATGTCTTACACGTTTACTTTTACTGATTTTTTTCACCAAAAATTGTCGTTGATAAATATAGATAAAGCAGCAAAAGAAGCAGCGAAATAAAGCAGTGACAGCCAAGGTTTTCAGTAGAGCCCGTTCATCTAATTATAGATTTGTGATAGGGCTGAGGAAAATCGAACCTCACATGTGCAGAAACGTGGTAAGTTTTACAGGCACAAGAGATTTGCAATAAGATTATATACATAATTATAAAGAAGTCTACTCTTAAATGGAATCAACTCTAATCACAAACCTGCAGTTTCAATACATTAATTATACCTGAAATTTACATTGTAAAAGCAGGTGAGAAGAGGAAGAAAATCAATATTCCAAGGGATGAATTTGTTCATAATAGCCAAAGTGAGAAAAGCTTTTTTTATGGATTTTTTTTTCAAGTGTAATTCAACGCATTAGCCCATCTTCAACTCATTAGTTAATCTTCAATACTCTGCTTCAAATTCAACGCGTTCCTTCGTCTTCAACGCCTTTGTTCATCTTCAGCGCATTAGTTCATCCTCAACGAGTTAGTCCATCTTCAAGCCATTAGTTCATATTCAATGTATTTGTTCATCTTCAACGCATAGCTCATCTTCTACGTATAGTTCATCTCCAACACACTGGTTCATCTTCAACACTACAGTTCATCCTCAACGAGTTGGTTCATCTTTAATGCATTAGTTCATCTTCAACACTATAGTTCATCCTCAACGACTTAGTTCATCTTCAAGGCATTAGTTCATATTCAACGTATTTGTTCATCTTCAACGCATAGTTCATCTTCAACACATTAGTTCATCTTCAACACTATGGTTCATTCTCAACGAGTTAGTTCATCTTCATCGCATAAGGTCATCTTCAACGAGTTAGAGTATTCTCAACGCATAGTTCATCTTCAACGTATTACTTCATCTACAACGAATTAGTTCATCTTCAACGCCTTAGTTCATCTTCAACGCATTAGTTCATCTTCAACACATAGTTCATCTCCAGCGCTTCGGTTCATCTTCAACGCTTAGGTTCATTTTCAACGCATTAGTTCATTTTCAACGCGTTAGTTCATCTTTCGCACATCAGTTCATCTTCGATTAACAGGACTTTCCTCCTGGGTTTATCAGAAAACATAAAGCGCGCCCTACAAAATAAGACTGAATAGGTAGTAAGAAGTTTATCACTGGTATTTCTTAAGAAATTAGTCCTAATATACATCTTCCTCTCAATTTCCACAATGATAATATTATCCTTATTATGACAATTAAAATAAAAATTAAGTAAATCTATATTTTCATATTTTACATTTGTTGAACGAAGCCGAGGGAAATACGACTCGTTCATGCTATTACTAATTTTTTTCCAAATAACAATCGTCTGCGCTATTCGAAGTGTATTTAAAAGAAATCGTGGAATTAATAAATCTTATAATAAGGGTAATATTAAATAAATCTTTCTAGTGTCCTTTGTGAAGTCACTAATACGATGTTTTACATTTCATTTGTCATGTTTGTTAAAAATATTCACGAATAGAAATGGAGAAAAATATGTCTTGATGAAAAGGACATGTCTGAAGTGAAACCACACTAAGACTTGATGAAGAGTCCCGTAAATTGTAGCCCGCGTCAGGGCTTATGGGCTTTGGCCAAAATTCAAGATTTTCTTCGACAGCACCGGCGCTTTGCAATCCCTTGCAACAAGAACAAGGCACTTAAGAATAAAATAGACAGATAACTTTACTGACGTACTCTCAACTAACTGGTTGCTGAAGCTCACTTTGTAAATGAAAGTTCTGAGGATGTTTCTTTTTTATTTTCGCGTTTTTAAAATTGGTTTGAAGTTCTTACATATAATTACTCTACAGCTTTGATCTT
>JANJGK010004139.1:27500-68607 GCA_039081455.1 Macrobrachium rosenbergii | reverse complement strand
GAAATAAAGTTTGTCATTTACTTGATTTGTGTCACCGTGCTTTTCGATTTTAGCAAATTTGGGGACACTGTTCATGCTCTGCAACGAAAAATGGTACCAGAAATCTGAACATATTAAGTTTGATGGAGAATATTTCAGACACTCACATATACACTGAATTACAGATGAACCCTCTGTGCAGAATAGCCTACTGCCATAGCAGAAGCTGCTTCATACACTTACTCACAGAAGAATTATACCACCATCGTTCATCGAACAATTCACTTTTATCTTGTACAAACTCTCTCGCTTTTTTTTGTGTGTGTGTGTATATGTATATATATATATATATATATATATATATATATATATATATATATATATATATATATATATATATATATATATATATATACACATACATACACTTATGAGATACTCACATCAATTTAGAATATCAAGCAATGTTGAAGGCGTATAAGATCCCATAATTTAGATAATGTTCACAATATCATATGGTGCTGAGAGAGAGAGAGAGAGAGAGAGAGAGAGAGAGAGAGAGAGAGAGAGAGAGAGAGAGAGAGAGAGAGAGAGAGAGAGAGAGAGAGAATTAAGTTAGAATTTTAAATGATGGCAAAGGTGTATTTTAAGATTCCATACCTTAGGAGATGATGTTTAAACTACCAGACGGTGCTGAGAGAGAGAGAGAGAGAGAGAGAGAGAGAGAGAGAGAGAGAGAGAGAGAGAGAGAGAGAGAGAGAGAGAGAGAGAGGCGATGATAATATAACAAAAAGTTTATAAAGCTATTTAGAAAGAATCCAAAATTCCCGAAATACCAGACACAGCAACATCAGGTTCCCATTACAGATGACCCACATATTGTGGGAAGAAGACGAAGTTCCCGACGCGACCCTTTAAAAAAGAAGTCAACCGTCCATTAACAGACTTCGTTTCCATAAGCGACAACAGGAAAGTTGAGAGGCAAAACAGAGATATGTTTGTTTTAGATGTGTTCGGTATGTCACGAAGCGTAGACAATCTTCAGTTCAGTTCGCTTTCTGGTTTAGAAAATGTTTCAGCTTTTCATAATTTTATTGATGCTCCTTGCACATCTACACTGATTTTGTGCAGATCTCCTTCACGCAAAATTACAATAAATAAATCATATTGTAACCTGACAGACATTCGAAAACAAATGTTTTCGGTGATGAGTTTGCAACATTTGCATTTCAGAAAAACTTCTTATCACTACTTGTGAACCTTAAACGAGTAATATACTCGTATATACCTCAGGCATTCAAAGAACAGCTTGATAAAATCTTTACGTATATCACCGAGTCTAGAACGTAGGAATCTCTCCCTCCCTCGGTATTTCCTATTTAATTCCATACAGCTCTTCAAAGATTCCTTCCCGACAAACTGGATGAGCTGCTCTAGGAAATAATAGTGAGTTTATGACCAGACGAATATCAAGAGCGGGAAAGTTTCGGTCAGGAAAAAAACTGAGCCACTTCCCTTCCCGATAAGGAAGTTTTCCTCTCTGACTCCCAAGAAAAGTAGAAAACTTGGACCGAAAAGAGAAAGAAAACATGAGGCAGGTATCAGGCCTTCCGTGCCCTTTTTGTTCATGCCCGTCGGTTTTGTTTTTGCTTACAATAGCATTTTTTTTTTTTATTGAATGCCAAGAAGATTTTTAGAGTTACTTTTGTTTGTTTTAGGACGACCTTTGAGTCAATTCCTTAAGTACTTGAGTGAATTTTGCCTCGGCTATACAATTATAACAAACAGGAGCTTTTGGGACAGTTTTTAAATCTTCTATGATCCACATAAAGAATATTAATGAGACCGCGGACAAGTTCAAGCTTACAAGTGATGATGTGACTTAACTCTGACCTAAGGTCACTTACGGTAAGATATATTTGTATTGCACAATGAAGTTCTTGATATTGTTTAAGAAAAAGGAAAAACTACTTCTCAAAGTTATAAAAGCTACAAGGAGTCTCTAATCTATTATACCAGAGAAAGTTATCAGTGTATGACTGTAACGTAACCATAGAATGCTTTAAGTGTATATCTATAACACAATCATAAAAACTTTATAAATGCTAAGGCGAAGCTGAATCCACAGCAGGTGTAGAAGTAATACCATTCATTTCATGGCAAAAATAAAGAAAGCGTTTCACTGAACTCGCGAACCGAGAGCCCAAAAGTGTTTGCTCAACGTACGAGCTGCCCGAAGCTCGTGACCTATCAGCTGGCAATATACTTATGATGCCAGCCTGCAAGATAAGGAATGTTGCCTTAAAGGTGAATAACGAGATATACTGATAAGCAGAATATAAAAATATCTTAAATAAAATTAGAGAAAAATTAATAAACTATTTATGACATAAAATCTGCAAAATTGTTGCTTTACATACAGATTTATTTATTTCATTAGACCAATATGGTAGATAGTTCACAATGAATATCAAGAGCGACAAATTCCTACTCTGTGATGGTACTCAAAGACAGAAACAACAATATTCGTCAACTGTGAAGACTTATGCGAAGACAAAAGCTGTGGGGCTTTCGAGCTGAAATATAAATAAATAAATAAATAAATAAATAAATAAGCGCATAAATAAATACATAAATAAAAATAAACATGTGCAAGAGCTAGGACCCATTAACTTAAAGCCTTGATATAAGGGCTGCGAACCAAACACTTGCTCTGGGAGGTATGCGTCTAATTTTCCAATCCGCAAGATATCTTGATCGTTCCCATCTTTGGTCATGGGATGAACAACCTTCAGGCGCTGATCGTGATGAAAAACCCTCTTAGAGGGAAAATAAACCAAACTGCACACACACATTGTGTAATCTCGAACAATCCAACAAAAATGTGGAGAACGTATCTTGCCACGAGAAGAAGAAGAAGATTCATTACCAGTGCAGGACCTCAACAATGGCCATAATGTCAGTCCACAGAGGCAGGAAATTACCCAAAGCCGTGGAAACAAACGCGCTTTGTAAACCTCTTCAAAGACTCTTCCAAGAATAAAACGGAAGCCAGAAAGAGTAAAATAAGCCCGGCTCACGGTCCAGACCTTCAAGTTATCCGCCCACAGAGTGAGAGAGCAACACAAAGCTGCTGCCCTGTTGAGTGAGTGAGAGGGAGACCGAGGTAACAGTGTGGAAAGGACTGGGAAAATATGGTAAAGCACAAGATAAAATAGTCAAGGCATTCCAAAGTTCTTTCCTGAAAAATTAGACTTTTTATTTGTGTTCATTCAGCAACCTTTCGAAAATACTTGCTCAAACGCGGAGGAGCAGCACTTATCTGGAAGAGAACAGGGCAAATCCACTAATATATATATATATATATATATATATATATATATATATATACATATATATAATCTCGTTTAATACCGAATTCATATTACCTTAGGAACAACTTAATTCCCGAAGGAAATTGGAATTGCAATAAAAATTGTTACACACAAACTAATATATATATATATATATATATATATATATATATATATATATATATATATATATATATATAAATATATATATATATATATATATATATATATATATATATATATATATATATATATATATATATATATATACACACCACCCTCAATGTTCACCCTTTAGTAAATCCTCGCTAAATATAATGTACATCTTATAAAATCTATCATCCACAAAACATACCTCCAATCCACTGTCACATCCTGTCGTCCCATGACACATGCTGTCACCCTTTGCATAATGAAGTCTCTCTGAAGGAAAATATTAAAAAGAAAATTTCCTTCCACTTTCCGTGAGCTTTTCGCTGGAGGGAATTTCTCGCTTGAAATCAGCTATTTCTGAAGCCTCAGTTTTCGGTGTGAAGGAACTGAAGGATATTGAGGTGGGCAGGATTCTACCACGCCCCTCACTCTTCCCCCCCCCCCCGGCTTCCCCCACATCCCTTCACCCAAGTAACAGTGGGGCCGTGAAGGGTTGAATCTCTGGTGTCTATACCTGAGAAAGAGAGGTGGTGGGAGGGAGGGTGGGATCGGGAGGAGAGACTTTGAGGAGGTCGGGGTGAAGGGGAGGCCATTTATAATACGTATCCTGCGTCCAAGACAAAAGAGACCAATATTTCAAACACACTGTCTTCAGTCTTCCCTTCCCTTCCCCTCCCCTCCAATTCCCCTCATGTTGAAGTTGGTTTATCTCTCGGTTCAAATATTTTCTCAGTTTTACCTCGCTAAGCTATCCCTGATATGTCACAGTTCATTTAAGGGGAATCGTCCCTCTAAGGCGTGGAAGGAAAAGCAAGAAGATTCCTTCTTCTCTGGTAGGACTGTGACTATTCGATCCTTATCTACTTGGACAGTGTAATGCAACGATCTCCTAATTCCGAAAAAATGTTACATCTCGAGGATGTAATTTCATGCTAGTGACTTTTTTGTGACCCCATGTGAGAAGCACACTGAAAACATCTCATTCACTCTCCGTATTTTTGAAGTGACACTGATGTTCATGAACAACCGGATGAAAAATCAACAAAATCTTTATCAGTGCCATTTCTGCGGGTACTATACCCACTGGATTGCCACCAATATCAAAGAAATATCAATTTGAGACTGATACAGCAGTATTGTGTTCTCAACCAATTCTGGACGTCAGAGCTGAAGTAAGTGTCACCTTTGGTTAAATTCATCCCTTTGACGAGGTATGATGTACGTTTCCCTTTTGGAACAATCTGTGAACGATCAATATTTTATGACTGATTATAATTACACAACTGTCAGTTACAAATACTGAATTACTCACTTGATTCTATCCTAATAGACCAATAATTACTTGAGTCACACTCCAGATATTCTGCATGCGCCGGATGTCATGATATACTGTATGATTCGCTTTAAAAAAAAACACACACACACACGAAATCCACTTTTAAGTCTCTTTGACCTCAGAATGGAGGGCGTACAAGGAGACCCACGTGCACATAACCATCTCAACCAGTGGAGTAACATACGAAAACGAGTATATTCGGAAAGATGGATATATAGCCAACTCTCCCTCTCTCTGTCTCTCCTAGCGCAGTATCAAGATTTCTGAAGACAATGCACATATATCCAGTAATCCAGTCTGTCCTATTCAGAGACCGTAATGGCAAAGTAGCAACTTTCAGTCATCTGTTTACAACGTCTGGTTCAAGACCGTTAGATGATATTGAAGGATTCCTCCTCTCATGCTATATCTAGGGTACATAATTGTTTTCCTGACAACGAGAACTCTACATGTTTTAATAAACGATCAGAACTTTCACTTTCTACGTCCCTTTCTTTCTTTCCCCATACTCATATACACATACAGAGAGAGAGAGAGAGAGAGAGAGAGAGAGAGAGAGAGAGAGAGAGAGAGAGAGAGAGAGAGAGAGAGAGAGAGATGGGCACGTTTTCTGGCATCTCTCTGAATTCTGATTTGGCTTCAGACCTGAAGTCATGCATATTCACCATCTTGGAGTCAAAGACGCGCATCTCCCTTTACACAGAAAGAGTGGAAATAAAAGACTTCCATTTCTTCAACTAAACTTAACTAGTACGATCATCTTTAAATAGCAGCGTTATTTTGCATAATATATTCGAGGAATGTCGGTGATCCAGTAAAACTATGAAATAAAATCACTTTGTAAATATTTCAAAAGATAAACATATGTACGGAGTGGATTACATTCATAGTACTGCAAGGATAAATGCATGAAAGCACTGTCCAAGAGGAAGAAAAATGTCAATTCGATCCCTCTGTCAGGGTATTTGATGCCATTTTTATGTGGATGATGCCTTTCTCTTATGCAGGAACAGGGAACAGGCCAATGCGTTCTTGAAAGTTGCTAACTCGGCCCTCCCCACCACAAAATAAGATTTACAATCGAGTACGAGAATGATAAACAACCCCCCTTCCTAGACAATATGGTGCTATCATGTGATGATGATATTAGCTTTCATACCTCTATTTTTATGAAAAAAGACCTTTACCAACTCAGGTATGAATCTTTAGTTTCTGTTGTTTCAATTTTAAGTTAAACTCCATAAACACACTCCTCCACAGGGCTTATTCCTTAACCTCCAACTGATCTGACTTGCACAAAGAAATTTAATTTTTATATAATTACTGGCTGACCAACCCAGTGCTGCCTGGGAAAACTCTGAACGACAACCGATAAACTCTCTCTCTCTCCCTCACCCTTTCCCTCTTTCACCTCCCTAACACCCCTTCTACTCTCTCTCTCTCACTTCCTCTCCCTTTCCCTCCCGCTTTCTCTTGCTCTTTCCCTCTTTCTCCTCCCTAACACCCCTCTACTCTCTCTCTCTCTCTCTCCCTTTTATATTAAGACAGTTGCTTCAATTACATTGCCCAACATTTTTGACATATTATATTTCACCCCTTCTCACCCCTATTCCTATTGGGGCTGAACTTGGACTTAAAGGGCAATGAGAGTGTCACTTTTCATCTCAGCGACCTCAAAAACTATGGATTAGACACTAACAGTATCTGTCATTTTTGACATATTACTTTTCACCCCCCTCCTATCGAGGCTGAACTTAAAGGGCATCAGGAGTGTCACTAATCATCTCAGCGAACTTTAAAACTATGGATTAGACACTAATATCTGTCGTTTTCATTATTTTTACGTCACCCCTTCCCACCCCCATCCCTTTAGTGCCAGTGATGTCTTACCCCCACAGTATTCTTTTTCAGATAGTAAGCCATATGTATACGAAATGAAGTATGATAAACCTGTAAAGTCTACGGTCAGAACCAGCCCTGTTTCAGGGGTGCCCTTTGGTACGAGTGATGTTTTACCCGCACAGTATTCTTTTCCAGATAGTAAGTCATATGTGTACCATGTCTGGCTGAAATTGCTCATTGCGTTTCAGAGTTATGCTGGAACATACATACATACATACATGCATATATATATATATATATATATATATATATATATATATATATATATATATATATATATATATATATATTTCTCTACAAATTATTTCCCCCCCAGGCTGTTTTATAAACAGCTAAATAAGTTTCTTATTAATACAATCATGCCAAAAATTAGGCCTCCAACAGTCCCAAAAATGCCCTTTTATTTGAGGTTTCCTTTTATTCATGATGCTTCTTTCATTACCAGAATTAATTCATTAACACAATAATACTGTCCTGCCATAAAAAGTCACCTCATTCCCAATAATCCCCTTACTATAGGTTCCCTTTTTAAATATAAGAATAGATTGGACCCTCTGATGACACTGAATGCAGTGTATTTATTTTCTTGCCAGTGGGCGTAGTCAGACACCAGCTGGCTCCAAGAGATGGCCCTATAGCTCCAATCACTCTAATAGCAGCAACAGAGAACAAGATGGGACCAGAGATCTATCAACATCTTCAGGGATTCCCTGAAATACTTCAAGACACCCTCCAGCACGACCTTACCAGCCCCGCAAAGCATAACGTTGAATACCACATCGTCATCGGGGGCCCCCCAGCCCACACATGCTTCACACGTTTGGCCCCAGACAAACTGGCATATACTAAACAATTATTCCATGACATGGAACAGGCAGGAATTTGCCAGAAAGCCTCCAGCCCATGGGCATCCCCCAACATGGTACCTAAAGCAGATGGTACATGGCGGACCTGCGGCAACTAAAGACAGCTGTATGTCAAGACGGTATCAGACAGGTACCACCTGCCTAACATTGCTGACATATTAAACCAGTTACATGGAGCCAGAGTATTTACAAAAATCGACCTCTTGAAGGGTTACTACCAAGTCCCGGTAGCCAATAGAAGACATAGAATAAACAACCATCATCACCCCCTTTAGGACATACACTTTCAACTACAGCTGTTTTGGCCTCCAAAACGCAGGAGCGACTTTCTAGCGACTCATGGACAAAATCCTCGGAGAATTACCCTGCTGCATCGTCTACTTCAGCGACATTCTAATTTTCAGTCCCAACTACAAACCGCACATCATGGACATAAGGCAAGTCCTGCAGAAACTATAATAAAACGGACTAATAGTGCAACAAAATAAATGTGAATGGGCCCGAAGCACAACAGAATTTCTCAGTCATCAAATAAACTCCATAGGAATAAAAGCCCTGATGACGAAGATCCAAGCGGTCACCAACTTCCCAAGGCTAAAGAACATCAAATCACTATAAGAATTTGCCAGCATGATAAACTACTACCATTGTTTATACCTAACCTTGCCAAAATAATGTCACCTTTATATGAATGCTTAAAAGGAAAACCAAAATCATTGACTTGGTCTGACAAACAAGAAAAAGCTTCTCAATTAGCCAAAAAATCACTTAGTTCTGCAATAACCTTAATGTTCCCTCTCTCCCATAGGTCCCTAACCCTGGCAACTGATGCCAGTAACAGTGATGGGCACAGTACTTGAACAGGACACAGGTGAAGGTTGTCGTCTGTTGGCATTCTCCAGCAAAAAGCTATTGCCAGCAGAACAGTGATAGTCCACTGTGCCATCCGAGAGTTCCGGCACATGCCTGAAGGACGGCAGTTCATGGTGCAGATGGACCATCAGCCCTTGGTCCACGCTTTCACAAAAAAGGCAGAATGTTGGTCGGCAAGTCAGCAGCACCACCTGTCTGCAATATCAGAATTCTCTTGCATGATCAGATATCTGAAGGGCTCTCCAACAAGTCACAGATGCTCTTTCCAGAAACACTATCAACACTGTCCAGATCAGGATATCATATCCCAAGATAGCAGCAGCCTAGAAGGATGACGTGGAATTTCAGCAACTCCGGCTGGAAAATCCCACCCTCATCTGGAGGGATTTCACCATAGACGACGAAAACACAACCATCGGCTGCAAAATAAGTACTGGACTCCGTTGCCCATATTTACCATTGGCATTGAGGAAGAAGGCTTTCAATCTAGCCCATGACCTATCACACCCATCAGGCCGCTCCACCACCCATTTTCTGTCAAAACGTTACATCTGGTGGGCCATGAAAACAGACATCAAGAAATGGGCTAGAGAATGTCTTCCCTGCCAAACATCCAAAGTCACAAGGCATACAGAGTCCTGGATAGGGCACTATAGCACAACTGATTGTTGCTTCACCCACATTCATGATGACATCGTGGGGCCCCTACCACCCTCTGAGAGGTACAGATACCTCTCCACAATCATTGACCGAAACACCAGATGGCTGGAGGCGATAACCATCAAGCAGCAGACAGCTGAAAATTGTGCAAGGACGTTAATAACTTGGGTCAGTCGGCATGGAGTCCCACAATACACTGCCTGCAACAGGGGTCTAATTGTACGTCCTCCCTTTGGAACTCCCACGCCACCAGTTTCAGAACAAAAGTAAATCACACGGCACCCTACAGCCCAGAAGCAAATGGCATGGTTGAGCGTCTGCACCGCTTCCTAAAAGCAGCACTCACTGCCAAGTGTCAAGACAGAAAATGGAGAAAAGAGCTGCTGTGAATTTTACTAGGACTACGAGCTTCATCCCCCCGCCCCTCAGCATTCAAAGCACTGCCAGCGGAAGCACCCTATGGACAGTCGTTAACAATTCCAGCAGATGTCTTTCAAGATTGAACATAACCAACGACCCCCTCCGGCGTCCACAGAGCGTTAGAACAAATCATGCCAGCAAAAATAACGTACGAACCTGCCAGAAAAGCATATGTCCCAGAAGAATTGGGCTGGACAAATTTCGCAATCATCAGAATAGACGCACATTGGCCCCCTCTTTCTCCTGCCTACTTTGGCCCTCACAACATCATACAACTTAGAGACAAGTGCTACCAGGCATCCAACTGCCAAAACAAGATCACCAACTTTCAGCAGAAAACACAAGCCCAAGGTGATCAGCCGAAGATATCTTTTTCATGTATTTTCAGAAGTTATATCAATTGTAAAACCATAACCATAACCTGTCTCCTGGTCAATTGGACCAGGGAGGTTTTTCCTCAGGATCTGCCCTCCAGGTATCTCACCTCGTACGAGTCTGAAAAACAAAGCAACCTGCTGGCAGAAGACAGCAAAACAAGGGCTTAGCTGAGAGAGATGCTGCTAGTGTACAGTTCACAAAGCCCGTAGGTGTTTTCCCTAGAGCTCTTAAATTAACAATTAAGGGTTATAAAAGGGGAGACAGCTAGCTACAAAGTTCCCTCTCACTTCCATTCTTCATTATATTTATTCTACGAATGTTCAGTTTTTCTTTGAGGCTAAGGCTCAATATTTATAACATATATATATATATATATATATATATATATATATATATATATATATATATATATTTACACATATATATACACACATATGCAGTATATATAATCTGAATTCACCTTTTCATTTTATTTATTCAACGAATGTTCAGTTTTTGAGCTTAAGGCCCAATATTTACAACAGTAGTTATATACTCTATTCTATTCCTACTACTATTTACATCAAAGGTAAGATTATATAAAGTTAGGGAAGATAAAAACTGTATTAGAGAGAACAAGGCTCCCAATGTAACAATAGGTACAATTACAACAGATCACCATATACTAAGTTATTGTACAATTAGAACAGATCACCATATACTGAGTTACTGTACAATTAGAACAGATCACCATATTTAACATCACCCGTCAATATATGATGATCTATTCTAACTGTACCTATTGCTACATTGGGAGCCTTGTTCTAATACACCTTTTACCTTCCCCAACTTTATATAACCTTACCTTTGATGTGAATAAGAATAGAAAAGAATATACAATTTCGGCCAAAGGCCAAGTGCTGGGACCTATGAGGTGATTCAGCGCTGAAACGGAAATTAACAGTAAGGTCTGAAAGGTGTACCAGGAGGAAAACCTCGCAGTTTCACTGTGAAACAATTGTTAGAGAGTAAGGAAAGTTGGATGAAAGAAAGAGAATATGAACGGAGGCACATTAAAAGAAATGAAAGCGGTTGCAGCTAGGGGCCTAAGGGATGCTGCAAAGAACCTTAAGTAATGCTTGCAGTGCATAGTAAGTATTATGTACAAGCTCTCCCTAATTTGCGCAATTTGCCCCTACATCCCTTAAGAGTCAAGTTTCAATGCTTTCATATATTTATGATGGAAATAAGCAGTGAAACATTTGTAAGCTCAATAAGAAAGGTACACAATTTTTTTTGTCACAATATATAAGTTCAAATTTGTATGGATATACTGTATATGCGTTTCAAGAGCATAAAACAGTTCTTCAGGAAAAGTAATTATATCCAAATCAATAAGTTAACTTTATTACAAGAAGCAATAATAAAACCAATTGACATTTCCATTAAAATAGTATTAAGAGAATAATTACCATATCTGCACATGATAAGTACAGATTCCAGTACTGAAAATTAAAGCCGTGGAAAATAAAAGTTTTCCATTTTATTAGTGATCTATGTGACTTATTTTGAGAACAATGAAATAAAACAATTTTTTACTTTATTCTTTTTTACTTTTAAAGCATTCACAGAAAAAATAAAAAGGATTAGGAATCCATTCTTGATCAGTGTCCTTCTGAGTTTAATAAGACTGTCTTCTACGACATGCAATCAAAATGTGAATGATTTAAAGGCTTTTATACAAATTGTGATGAACTGCAGTCGGTTCTAGTTTCTAGAAAAAACAAACAGAATGGGAATGGATGACTTGCAGGATCAGACACAAACCATGGAAAATGGTGCTCAAACAAAAGCACGAAAGTTAGTTTAATACTAATTTATTACATAAAGTAATTTACATATTTACCAATGAGACTAGGTTTTGGGTGGCAAAAACACAAAATGATCAATTAACAAAAATAACAGTATTTAAAACCAGTCAAGGAATCAATAGACAAATCCATCACACAAAATCATACCACAATATTGTTATTAGAGCCATACACTGCTCGACACCACAGTTATAACGATGTAATGAAAAATCATAACGCCAAAATTAGGCAATCATGCAGATAGTATAAACAATAATAGTAATGACATAAATAGGTAGCATAATAAAGATAACTTATGAACTGTAAAATGAATAACAGATACATAATACCAAAGCAGCATACAAAATAAACACAGACAAATCAAGCTTTTACTGAAGAGGCCATAAAACACAGACACAGAGAGGTCCTCATCCTCCCATTGAAGTGACCAGGTACCACACACCCATCCATGCTGCTACCAATGAAGAAGCCATTACACGCACAGAGAGGTCCTCACCCTCCCGCTGAAGTCAAACAGGTACCACAGACTTGTCCATCAAAATGGCTTCCAGCTGCTTCATTATTGCCATTCAACCATGCTACTGTTGCCTTCGTAACTGCGAGTTGCCCAGAACCTGTCAGATCGCCATCCAAACCTGACTGTCGCTACCAAAGTGAAAGCGACAGATGTCAACTCTTTACACACAAAAACGCCACTGGGTAAGGAGTGCACACCCGCAACAAGGAAATGATCGTAGAACAGTTGTTCCAAAAACAAAACCTCTAAACCTTACACCTCCTTACCCAGCAAAAAAAATAAATAAATAAATAAAATAAAATAAAATAAAATAAAAATACAAAAAATGTTTTTTTTTCTTTTCACACTCCAACCACCTCGAAGCTGCCAGAACTACAAAAGCCAAAACAGAACCAATCCTGGCAAGGTCGCCATGTGGTGAACCGCATTTGGTTCCACAGTTTCTAAAAAAAAAATAGGATGGAACTAGAATGGCTGGCAGGATCAGAGACAAACCACAGAGGAGGGTGATCAAACAAAACCATGAAAGTTAGCTTAATACTAATTTATTACATAAAGTAATTAACACATTTACAAATGAGACCATGTTTTGGGTGGCAAAAACACAAAATGATCAGTTAGAAAAAATAACCGTTTTTAAAACCAGTCAAGGAATCAATAGGCAAATCCATCACACAGTCATACTACAACATTGTTATCAGAGCCATATACTGCTCTACACCACAATTATAATGATGTAATGAAAAATCATAGCACCAAAATTAGGGAACCATACAGATAGCATAAACAATAACAATAATGACATAAATAGGCAGCATAATAAAGGTAACTTATGAACTGTAAAATAAATAACAGATACATAACACCAAAGTGGCATACAAAATAAACACAGACAAATCAAGCTGCTACTGAAGAGGCCATAACACAGAGACAGAGAGGTCCTCATCCTCCCGTCAAAGTGACCAGGTACAACAGACCCGTCCATGCTGCTACCAGTGAAGAAGCCACTACACAAACAAAGAGGTCCTCATCCTCCCGTTGAAGTCAAAAGGGTACCACAGACTTGTCCATCAAAATGACTTCCAGCTGCTCCATTACTGCCATTCAACCATGCTCCTCTCCTATTGCCATCCAAAACCTGACTATCACTACCAAAGCGAAGGAGACAGAAATCAACTCTCCACACACAAAAACACCACTGGGTAAGGAGCGCACACCCACAACAAGGAAATAATCGTAGAACGGTTGTTCCAAAAACAAAACCTCTAAACCTTACACATCCTTACCCCCCCAAAAAAGTTTTTTTTTCTTTTCACACTCCACCCACCTCGAAGCTGCCAGAACCCCACCAGCCAAAACAGAACCCATTCTGGTAAGGTCACCATGTGATGAACCGCAGTCAGTTCTACATTAAAAAAAAAAAAAAAAAAAAAAAAAAAAAAAAAAAAAAAAAAAGAAAGGGACTGGAATGACTGGCAGGATCAGACACAAACCACAGAGGAGGGTGCTCAAACAAAACCACGAAAGTTAGCTTAATACTAATTTATTACATAATTTACAAATTTACCAATGAGACTAGGTTTTGGGTGGCAAAATCACAAAATGAGCAATTAACAAAAATAACAGTATTTAAAACTAGTCAAAGAATCAACAGACAAATCCATCACACAAAATCATACCACAACATTGTCATCAGAGCCATACACTGCTCGACACCACAGTTATAACGATGTAATGAAAAATCATATCACCAAAATTAAGCAATCATACAGATAGTATAAACAATAACAATAATGACATAAATAGGTAGCATAATAAAGATAACTTATGAACTGTAAAACAAATAACAGATACATAACACCAAAGTGGCATACAAAATAAACACAGACAAATCAAGCTGTTGCTGAAGAGGCCATAACACACAAGAGACATAGGTCCTCATCCTCCTGTCAAAGTGACCAGGTACCACAGACCCGTCCATCAAAATGACTTCCAGCTGCTCCATTACCGCCATTCAACCATGCTACTGTTGTCTTCGTAACTGAGAGATGCCTAGAACCTCTCAGATCGCCATCCAAAACCTGATTGTCGCTACCAAAGCAAAGGCGACAGACATCAACTCTCCACACACAAAAACACCACTGGGTGAGGAGTGCACGTCCGCAACAAGGAAATGATTGGAGAATGGTTGTTCCAAAAACAAAACAACCTCTAAACCTTACGGTACAAACATACATTTTATATATATATATATATATATATATATATATATATATATATATATATATATATATATATATATATATATAAATATATATGCATGCATATGTGTGTGTATATACATACACATATATCTGTGTGTATGTGTGTGTGTATGCATGTGTACATCTGGACCTTGGAAGCAAATATGTCAGTTGATAAATGCTGACTGAAGTAAATGGAGTCCTAGGTCAATTGAGTGATTGTTTGAAGATAAGATGAATGTAGAGGCCAGAAATGAGGCAGAGCTGAATGACACAAGAGTGGAAGGGGTTAGAAGAGATTTTGGGAAGCTTGTGGAAGTGACATTTGAAGGCATAAGTGGGTAAATAATACATTTTGATGGTGAAGAGACATTAGGAACTGACATGTGTTTTAAGTACCTGCTAATATATGGTAAGTGTGAATAGGTGGTGGGACAGGGGACGTATTAGCTATGTCTACATGGGGGACAGGTACAATTTGTTTATAGACATTTTTCTTCTTATATGAGGAATACGGGGATAGAAGAGATTGTACAAATCATTGGAGCATTCGCTTTGTGTTACACCAGTAAAGTTATTTGGAAGGGTTTGAATGAGAGAGTAATTTTATGAGAGGAGGCTGTGCATGGGAAGAACAGTGAAGTTTAGAAAAATTTGAAAGTGTGTGAGCAGATCAAATGTTTGC
The DNA here is from genome assembly GCA_039081455.1 of Macrobrachium rosenbergii. NCBI lineage: Eukaryota > Metazoa > Arthropoda > Malacostraca > Decapoda > Palaemonidae > Macrobrachium > Macrobrachium rosenbergii. Next base: position 53,392 of record JANJGK010004139.1, on the reverse strand, counting down.
AGTACAAAATTTGAAGGTAAAGTGAAAAAGTTGTATGTGACATACCTGGACCAAGAAAAATCTGTAAGATTTGTACCTCACTTCTTGCCCTGCGAATATAATATATACTCCAATGGTGCTCGTCCCCTTTGGTCCTTTGGGAGGAGCACTGTTCTTCATTACATGGTATGCTAACTGAATGGTTTCCTGTAACTCATGCATGTATATACTGTATATTATACTGGCATACATACAGTGGCTGAGTAGGCTGGGGCCCAAAAATCATTAATATCTACGAAATTTCCAACATATAACACCATATACCAAAGGTTATACCTATATACTCGATTTGGGGCCCAATTCACAGTCATTAACTGGTTGCTGTAGAGATCACGTGCGGAGTTTGTCGAAACTTGGTCTGTTTTGGCAGCAATGAACATGTATTGGGGGTTCATGGCTTCCAAGATGACAGCGTTTGGAGCCGCTGTGGGATACGTGATGAGGTGCTTGTTAAGACTTGCACAGTAGTCGACAGCATCTCTGTGGACAGCCAGGTGAAGAGAAATTTTTCTTCAGTTTTAAAGGTAAATGCAAAAGTATACAAAGTGCCTAGACTTAAAACTATGCTGTAAAATGTCATAATGACATACTGTACATACAGTGAGTATGCATACGCAAAAATTGCTGTTTTAAATTTGTAACCCTTTCATACTTTTTCAATTACCACATATTCACTTCAGCAGAAGAAAACACTCCTGATTTAATTTCACTGAACTTTCGGGCTTCACTTACGAAAGGGGGAATTGGCAACGAAATTATATATAAATATATATATATATATATATATATATATATATATATATATATATATATATATATATATATATATATATATATATATATGTGTGTGTGTGTGTGTGTGTGTGTGTGTGTTAGGCATCAGTGAGACAGGAAGGTTTAGATTCCAGTTTCTTTAGTTTACAAAGAGCAGTTTACCAACCTCAATGGGCTCCTCCCATCATCCGTTGTTTTCCTTTTTCTAATCCCTGGGATGGCCTGACCATTGATCTTCAGATCCTTCTGCTCTTCCCTGCAGTCTTATCTCCTCGGTTGTTTGCTTAATTCTTCGTTGCTTTGGATTATCCCCTGACTGCCCATATTTTTGTCTAAGCTCCTCTTAAAACTCTGGTATACTGTTTCAGGCGTGATCCTATCCTCAAAACTGTTACCTAGGTCGCCTTCTATCATTCTTCATGGCATGTGACGAAGGGTAATCTTAGAGAACGCCCTCGTCAGATGCTGTGAAAAAAACAATGGAAGGCAACAGAGGTAATAACTCTGAGGCCAACATCACATCTAAAATTATACACACGGGTTTAAAGAGGAACATAAACAAAGATATGGACAATCAGGGATAATCCAGAGCAACGAAGAATTAAACATACAACCAAGGAGATCAAGAAGACTGTAGGGAAGGGCAGGAGTAGTTGAAGATTAACGGGCAGGCCATAGAAAAAGGAAAACGGGTGTTTGTTATTTCCTCGGTGCATCGGTACCTGATGAAGAAGGCTATGTCTTTGAAAGCTAGTAGGCTACTTGGTAAATTGTTCTTTGTATATTAAAGAATCTGGAATCTAACCATCCCGTCTCACTGAAGCCTGACTGACACGAGTATTAGAAGTACATATACACAATCTATATATATATATATATATATATATATATATATATATATATATATATATATATATATATATATGTGTGTGTGTGTGTGTGTGTGTGTGTGTGTGTATAATATATATATATATATATATATATATATATATATATATATATATATATATATATATATATATATATATATATATATATGAATATAAGAAGGCCCATAAAACACTATTTAAACGTTGAAACCATATATTTCGGGCACTTGCTTCTGTGCCCCTGTTCACTGGTAGAATATGGACAGATGAAATTTTTACAAGGGTATATATACAAAACAAAGGTGTGGCGTTAAGTCTCCGATGGTATGAAGTGACCGTTTCCTAAGAAGGAGGAGAATGACCAATTCCCTGGTGGTTTTTGGCCTCATTAGCTCCCGTTTGGCGACGGATCTGGAGGTCGCCTTTCTTGGGCCATCTTCTTCAGTAGCGGTCTTAGGATTAGAGCGCCGATGTCGTCCGATTTCCAATGTATTCCTGACAGGTTCATATTGTTGGTTTGATTGATGATAGCAGATTCCAGCATCTTTCTTTTCTACGGACAGCTACTTTTGAAAACCAACTCCGCCCCACTCCAGTTTATGACGTGTCCTGTATTTCTGATATGTAGGAAAATCCTCGAACTCTCTGATCTTTTGTGCTCTGTTATTCTTTGCGAGAGTGATCTACCTGTCTCGCCTACGTAAATGTCCTTACAATTGCTACATGGTATCTTGTAAACTCCGGCTTCTTCCCCTTTGTTATTTAAGTATACGTTAATGAGCGAACTCCCGATGGATTTGGAATAATGGAAAATGAAGGGATTGTCAGACCTGAGTTGTTCGGTGGCTTTTTGGATGTTTTCGTCGTACGGAAGCTTTATTTTGTTGTTGAAATCTATTTGTCTGTTGTGAGTGGGACCTCTATAGTATATTTTATTCGCTTTGTTAATAGCCCTCTCGATAATGTGTGGTGGATAGAGCAGTTGCGTTAGGTGTTGGCGGATCGTGTTGAATTCTTTATCTAGGTACTCATTTGAACATATCCTAAGTCCTCTGAGGAATAAGTTGCACCCTACCATGATTTTTATGGAGACGTCGTGGTAGCTTAAGAAATGAATGTAGGAAACAGCGAAGGTGGGTTTTCTATATACTGTAAATGCATATCTGTTCTGTTTTCTTATGATCAGTACATCTAGGAACGGCAGTTTTCCGTCCTTTTCCCATTCCGTTTTAAATTTTATGGTCGGCACTGGCGAATTTAGCCTATTAAAAAATTCATTAAAGTCCCCCCAGCTATTGTCCCAGAAAGTAAAGATATCATCTACGTATCTAAGCCAGATCATATTACGGGGTTTGATAGACGACAAAAGTTCTGTTTCGAAATATTCCATGTACAAGTTTGCTAGAAGGGGTGATAGGGGACTTCCCATGCTACAGCCAAATTTTTGTTTGTAAAAATTACCATTGAAAGAAAACACGTTGTTAGTTACACAGAGGTTGATAAGTTTTAGTTTTATCTATGCCAAGAGAAAATGGTCTTCATATGGTTGTAACTTCCTCTCTAAGAAAGACAACATGTCAGCAATCGGGACTTTAGTAAATAATGACTCGACGTCTAGGCTGAGCAATTTGATGTTGTTTGAGGGGATGTTTAAACTATTAAATTTTTGTATAAAATCCTCTGCATGTTTGACTTGGGAGGATGAGAAGGTTCCTAGAAACATGCAGAGGATTTTATACAAAAATTTACTAGTTTAAACATCCCCTCAAACAACATCAAATTGCTCAGCCTAGACGTTGAGTCATTATTTACTAAAGTCCCGATTGCCGACGTGTTGTCTTTCTTAGAGAGGAAGTTACAACCACATGAAGACCATTTTCCTCTTGGCATAGATAAAACTTTAAAACTTATCAACCTCTGTGTAACTAACAACGTGTTTTCTTTCAATGGTAATTTTTACAAACAAAAATTTGGCTGTAGCATGGGAAGTCCCCTATCACCCCTTCTAGCAAACTTGTACATGGAATATTTCGAAACAGAACTTTTGTCGTCTATCAAACCCCGTAATATGATCTGGCTTAGATACGTAGATGATATCTTTACTTTCTGGGACAATAGCTGGGGGGACTTTAATGAATTTTTTAATAGGCTAAATTCGCCAGTGCCGACCATAAAATTTAAAACGGAATGGGAAAAGGACGGAAAACTGCCGTTCCTAGATGTACTGATCATAAGAAAACAGAACAGATATGCATTTACAGTATATAGAAAACCCACCTTCGCTGTTTCCTACATTCATTTCTTAAGCTACCACGATGTCTCCGTAAAAATCATGGTAGGGTGCAACTTATTCCTCAGAGGACTTAGGATATGTTCAAATGAGTACCTAGATAAATAATTCAACACGATCCGCCAACACCTAATGCAACTGCTCTATCCGCCACACATTATCAAGAGGGCTATTAACAAAGCGAATAAAATATACTATAGAGGTCCCACTCACAACAGACAAATAGATTTCAACAACAAAATAAAGCTTCCGTACGACGAAAACATCCAAAAAGCCACCGAACAACTCAGGTCTGACAATCCCTTCATTTTCCATTATCCCAAATCCATCGGGAGTTCGCTCATTAACGTATACTTAAATAACAAAGGGGAAGAAGCTGGAGTTTACAAGATACTGTGTAGCGATTGTAAGGACATTTACGTAGGCGAGACAGGTAGATCACTCTCGCAAAGAATAACAGAGCACAAAAGATCAGTACGTTACGCTTCGGAGAGTTCGAGGATTTTCCTACATATCAGAAATACAGGACATGTCATAAACTAGAGTGGGGCGGAGTTGGTTTTCAAAAGTAGCTGTCCGTACAAAAGAAAGATGCTGGAATCTGCTATCATCAATCAAACCAACAATATGAACCTGTCAGGAATACATTGGAAATCGGACGACATCGACGCTCTAATCCTAAGACCGCTACTGAAGAAGATGGCCCAAGAAAGGCGACCTCCAGATCCGTCGCCAAACGGGAGCTAATGAGGCCAAAAACCACCAGGGAATTGGTCATTCTCCTCCTTCTTAGCAAACGGTCACTTCATACCATCGGAGACTTAACGCCACACCTTTATGTTTTGTATACATACCCTTGTAAAAATTTCATCTGTCCATATTCTACCAGTGAACAGGGGCACAGAAGCAAGTGCCCGAAATAAATGGTTTCAACGTTTAAATAGTGTTTTATGGGCCTTCTTATATTCATATTACACTGTAGTATTACAGGAAAAGACATTCATATATATATATATATATATATATATATATATATATATATATATATATATATATATATATATATATATATGTAAGCTTTTGGCTTCAATTACACTCTTACAGTATTTCTAGCCAATCCTCACGCATGACTCATTGTTTGTGTTATTCACAATTTCTTACCCACCATCGACTACTACAGTTATTCCCAAGTCAATATAGAAATCATCTGCATTACATCTTCCTCTCTTCTTTTTATTCACAGAAAAAATCCATGGAGATATATGATGGATGTAAGAAGTACGTTGTAATCTTAAACTTTTGTAGATTTATGTAAATATATTAGTTACTCCAGTGAGAGAAGAGAGAATTCGATGAGATAAATAGTGCTGACACAGTCTCTTATGCAAAGAATATTTTTGTAAAAAGAATACTTGGAAATTTTAAGATTAAAATACTCGTTCGAAGAATTCTGAAACAACTGTAGATTTCTCAGTCATGGAAGAAATATTTGTGCATTAAGTACCCCTGAAAATATTGGAAAAGGACAAATGTTCGTATATGAGTTTTTTTTTTTATTATAGTATGGATGAAATAATTGAAGTCATGCTTAAAATCAATAATTTGTCCTTAAAATAACTTAAAATAACAAAGGAAGGTGTTAGTAATGAGACTTTTAAAGATACATGGCATGACTGATGTGTGTTCGTGAAGAAGAACAGAGAATTTTATGGTGGTAAATCTGTAAAATTAGAGGGCGAGAATATTTTCGTACGAAAGACACCTTAATGACGATGTGGTGTAATAAAATACTAAGAGTATAACTTACGTTTGAGGTAAAAATAGCTTTATGGGAGAAAAAGACAGCAGAAACACACTACAAGGTGTTTTAATTGATGCAAAGGCACACAGAGAAAAAATAGCAAGAGAAGATAACCGAAGAAGAAAAGAAAAGAATGGCAGATTCAGAAACCTACTTCCAGTTTCTTGTTGTTGTGTCATAGTGAATGACCTCCCCGTCGATGATCCTGGTGACGTAGGCCTTAACCTTATACGTGGCGAGGGTCTTCGTGCCGTTTAGGCCTATCAGAAGTGTACATGGTTGAGTCTGACGGGGAGAGAAGGGAATTACTTCAATATCCTCAACAGGAATTTAGTTCTCCATCTTGACATTTCACCCCATCTTCCATTGACTCCCATCGAACTGACAGAGTGATCTGTTTCTTACAGGGTACGAAATACCCTTGAGGAATTTCGGTCGCAATTCGATCTTAAATTTGACATTTTTCCATTTACGGACAGTCTTGTCTTTTTCTCTTTTATCTTTCTACTTTTTGAGAGGTTTGGCAAACACTCGGGAGCTGAACCCAGCTTTATTTTCCTGGGGACCTGTGCCGCCACAGGCTATTAAAGTTTGCATTTACACACTCAGGTAGAATTTGCAGTGTTATTTACTTCAAGCAAATACATTTCAGTCAGTAGCAGTAAAAACTCTTTCTCAGTTTTACAGACAAACTTAATGCAACTTTGATTCAGAAACAGCAAAAAGTACAGAGATATAAAAGTAAATGAAAATGCACACCATATAAATGGCAGGGTAATTATTACAGCATCTTTATAAGGATGTAACTAATCAGTCCACATCACAACAAAATGAGCATTTTCTTACCAAGTCAACGCCGTTCACAACGAATCCCTGACAAGAGGGCTGGAGACTAGCGCATGCCCCAAAGCACAGCAAGGTACTCTTGGCAGAAGGTATGACCATTTCGACATTAGCCCTTGGTATGTGCGGCAAAGCGAAGAATCTGTTAATTGTCATGACAACACCTGAGGCAGGTATCATCGTCTTCCATAAGGTACATAGGAACACTACTAGTAGCCCCCAGGCACGCATCCTTGAACAAAGTTAAAAGTAACGCATTCTTTAACAAGAATAATTAAACATTTTATCACTGCTATCAAATACACAGACACTTTCGTACGGAACAAACACAACAACCAATAAAAATGGTAGGCTGGCTGCAAAAAAGCAAAATGGCGGAATGGTAGAAAACTGGGTGTGGAAAGAAGAGCAACATATAGCAAAACATCAACAGATAAATGCACACAGTACAGAAATTACATATTGGTAACAGCTGCTTTATAAAAGGAAGATGAAAAAAGAAAAAGGCAACAGAATTTGGACGATGGCGTTGCACAATACATAGCCCTCAGTAATTGCAAAGCAGATACAGTAGGTGACAGTGGGAACTTCCTGTTAAAATATAAATAATGATGACGTTTCAAGAGCCTAATTCGTAATTACTTTCGTTAGGGAGAGGAAACGGTAAGTCCAGCAATTTCTTCTTGGGAATCAGAACCCTGGGAGACTGCAAAGACCAATGTTTCATCAGTCATCAAGTGAACATCTGTGACACCGATTATCCCTGAAGATATTGGAGGTTTTTCAGAGAATCCCAAGTTTCTGACAGTAGTGGATGAAATATTTTTTTCAAGAACGTACCCCCTCCCTCTCGCACACCGTCCCCCAAAAAATATTGGACTAGAAATTAAGACAAAAACTGTCATCAGACATTAAAAAATCGTCACACGACTTACCTGCGCATAGGGAATGTATGAAAGGAAGCACATTATGAAAATCGGCTTATTAACATGTACTGATCAAGTTTCAGTTAAGGCTGGCCGTAACTTCATAATACATTTAAGGAGAGTTAATAACTGCAACACAATTATTTTGTCATATGCGTACTACTTTATCTAACTTTCAAAGGCAACACTGAAGTCTTGGGTTAAAAAACTGCACTCCCTAGTGGAGGACCAGACATGATAGTGCTACAACCATTAAAACCTCCTCTTACAAAACTTTCGGCTGTTGATCACTTAAAATATACATAGAAAAACTATGACTGAATGAAACTACGCAGCCCCTTGACACCAAAGCAATGAAGTTTCCTTACGCAGGCGAATCGCTAATGTTAAGGGCAGAGCCAAAGCTAAATTGAATATGTGCAAAATCATATTGTTAATCAATAATGAACATGGACTTAACTTGTTAGATCTCAAAAGGGTTTCCAAAATCTCATGCGATCCTTGTAACTATACTGGCTGTCGCGAAGTGACAATATTAAGAAACTTTTTCGAGGATCAATAAATCAAGTTTTCACCAAATACTGGAGCACTCCGTAGAATCCATCCATGTGTCTGGCACACGTCGGCCTTTCACTGCACACATCACAAACAGGTTGGATACAAGTCAACAACTTCTTGGTATGAACCGGTGCTTCTATGATTATGCAGCATTTGCCAAAAGTTCGTTCTCCACTTACGGCCGTCGATTTATCTTCAACATGTATGTGATATTTATGTGAGATGTTGCCGGTGTTTGTTTACAATATGTTTAACCAAAGCGAGGATGCACCCTTAGGATAGCTATCAAGAAGTGAACCATACCAAAAGATTGCGTAGTCTCAAAGACTCTTACGAAGCATGCGCTTATTCTTGAGGAACGTCCCCAGGATTATGAGAAGAAAGATGAAGGATTTAAAATCGCCCAGTTATCTCCTCTCGTTCCCTAATGACATCGGTATTTATCTTGGCAAATCTTGAAAATACATTTATCTCAAGGCAACTTCCAGCCATGTAATCGTATTTGGTGGGACGGTGTGGATCAACTTATTATTAAGGACTTTTACTTTTCCTACGGACGGGAGAAGTTGAAATTTGCGAGAAACTATAATGTCATTTGCTGTGGGAGGAATTTCAACGTTACTTTTAGACTCTTTAATCTTTATATAAATAAATTCACGATCTGTCAGATTTTGTCGTGTGAAGTTTGCCACAATGTTTCAATTTATATCTAAGTTTATGTCAGTTGGTCTGGATTAAACTGGCGTTACGCCAGCACGGATCATTAGGTCTGATAAAGTGTGGCGCTTATGGGAACTCTGATCTTTGAGCTTTGAACTTTTATTATGTGATTTTCTTCTACCCACTTCTTCAGTAACTGCCTAATCATTCATTAAATTCAAAACTGACATCGGAAAGTGACAAGTTAATTTAAGCGCAAGTCTAACGAACGAGGTTAATACAGTATTGACATTGCTACAGCTGTGCGACTTTTTGTGTAATTTTAAAAATGAAATTTTACACGATCGAGAAATCTAAGCTATTTCTATTATTATCTCCCCATCCATAACGTTAGGTTTAGATATGTATGAACGACAAAATACTTCATAATAATAATAATAATAATAATAATAATAATAATAATAATAATAATAATAATAATAATAATAATAATAATAATAATAATAATAGGTAGTAGACCCTATTTTAAACATGTGGTGTTGAAGGTAAGAGCTGCATCAGCGGCATTTAGTTTGTACAGAGTTTTCTCTATTTTTCTGATAATTGATTTTCTAGGTTACTGCATTCTGCCAGTAACACGCCGATGTTCGTCATACTTGGAGAGGAAAGCAGGTTGCAAAATGGATAGTTTTATTTCCGATGAATACACAACATCACTTAGAGTGTAGGATGGTAACTGAAACCAGGAGTTCATCGTCCGTGGAATTATCCTCCAGGAGACAGTCTTCTTCAGTGTTGATCGACAATGAAGAAGACTTTCTCTTGAAGGAAGATGAACTCCCAATTTCAGTTACCAGCGTACTCTGTAACTGATGCAGTGTATTCATCGGAAATGAAACTTTCCATTTTGCAACCTGATTTCTTCTCCAAGTTGGCGAACATCGGCGAGTTACTGGCAGAATGCAGTAACCTTGAAAAAACAATAACAATAATAATAATATTTAAAAAATACTCATAGTAGCATGAGTCTTGAAACAGAGAGATAATGGAAAGCTTTCGAGGTTCTGTTCTAACAGATTCTCGAAAGCTCTCTGCAGCGATTTATTTTTAAATATATTTGTAACCATACATAACTGAATTTGTTTCTCCATTATTAATAATAACAGTAATAAAGTACTTAATATTTACTTTCATCCGGTTTTGCTGGGTATTTTCACATTTTTATGAATTTAAGTATTTTATTTTCATTCAATTCTTTTTTCCTTGATTTCGATAACACCCATTATCAAAGGTGAAGCTATGTCACAAAATTTTATCAGATTTCGTTCCCATTTCTTCCTTCGTTATTTCTCTATCCCCTCTCATTCTGCACTTCTTAATTCACACCAGGAAGGAGAACATACAAATCCCATGGAAATCACTGTTCTTTCCCCCAGATTATTTCAATCGGACAATATCGCAATATATTTCACGAACATCTTCCTTTCATAGAGTCTGCTTACGTCCGAATTAAATGTACAGTAGTACACGGAAAAACAAGATATTCCTTTCAGTCACGCATTATTTCAACATTCAATTCGATACAAATGAAGCTCTTCCTAAGCAGAAAATGGTTGAAATAATTCAAATTTTTGTCGAATGTCAGTGCAGCGAAAGCTGTCTAGGAATTTCATTAGAGGTAAACGAACCTTGGTTGTGCGCTAACAGCAGTAGTAGTCTGTTGTCTCCACTCGGCCAGACTTACCGCAAGACTGTATGGCAAGCGATTAGGAAGATTCACGTGACTGTGAATAGTGTCTTGTATGAGTTAACCCCACAGCTATTTCTTTTGCTACAGTGGATCTCTGGTTCCCTATTGGCTGCTTGGCTAAACATGCGACAAGTCACCACGCAACGATTTGCGTGGCGCTCGTGTTACTGCAGATACAGTACTAAGAAAACATAACGCGAATGCTACTGACTTCACTTTTTACATCCCACATTGTACTGTACTCGGTTCCGTGAAGCTGATTTACCCAGCTCGTGTAAGTTGGAGTTTTTTCCAGATCAAGTACTGGAGACAGTAAACGAACGCTATTTGAGTGTGAGTGTACGCACAAGGTTATTTTTTCGCTCAAGAAATTGTAGGTAAATGTGAAATATAAACGCTTTTTGCTCAAATAAATAAACGAAATTATTCAAACCTGACTTAAACCTCATTGGGAGAGGCGAAATGTTGAAGCAAAGGAGGGATTTGAAAGGGTCAGTATTCCTCTATAAAGTTGGGGAGGAAACTAAAAGATGAAGTCCTTTTCAAGACTAATGACCCTAATTAATCATTTGTTACGTTAAATTTGGTCAACTGGGGCACTTTAAAACTTTCAACTTCCTTGAAACGAGGTCTCTTTGAACTCAGAATCTCGACAACTTCTGTGATTCCTTTTTGTAGAGAACCATCACATTGCATTCCTGTATCTGACTTCTCATGGTCAAGTGTCTTCTAGCAATTTGTGCCCGGCTAAGAAACCCTTAATTGGCTATACTGAAACTGTCTAATTATCCAGTCAGATTTCCAGTTGTACCCAATTTCTGATCAGACCTCCAGTTGTACACCGTTTCCAGTCAGATTTCCAGTTGTACCTTGTTTCCAATCGGGTTTCCACTTGTATCTAGCCTCCACTCAGATTTCTAGTTGTATCCCGTTTCCAATTAGATTTCAAATTGTATATAGTTTCCAATTAGATTTCCAGTTGCATCTAGTTTCCACTCAGGTTTCCGGTTGTATCCCGTTTGCAATCTGATTTCCAGTTGTATCCAGTTTCTGGTCAGATTTCCAGTTGTATCCAGCTCCCAGCCAGGTTTCTAGTTGTATCCAGTTTTCAATCAGATTTCCAGCTGCATCCCGTTTCCAGTTAAATTTCTAGTTGCATTCAGTTTCCAATCAGGTTTTCAGCTACAACTGTTTCCAGTCAGATTTCCAGTTGTTCAGTTTCCAATAAAGTTTCCAGTTGCATTCAGTTTCCAGTCAGATTTCCAGTTGTATTCAGCTTCCAATAAGGTTTCCAGATGTATCGTTTCCAATCAGATTTCCAGTTAAATTTAGTTTCCATTCAGATCTCAAATTGTATCCAGTTTCCACTCAGGTTTCCAGTTGCATCCAGTTTCCAGTCAGATTTCCAGTTGTACTCAGTTTCCAATAAGGTTTCCAGTTGCATCTAGTTTCCAGTCAGATTTCCAATTGTGTTCAATTTCCAAGTGTATCGTTTCCAATCAGATTTCCAGTTAAATCCAGTTTCCATTCAGATCTCTACTTGTATGCAGTTTTCACTCAGGTTTCTGATTGTATCCCTTTACAATTTGATTTTCAGTTGTGTCCAGTTTCCAGTCAGGTACCCAGTTGTACCCAGTTTCTAGTCAGGTTTCCGTTCGTATCCTGAGTTAATAATAATAATAATAATAATAATAATAATAATAATAATAATAATAATAATAATAATAATAATATTATTATTATTATTATTATTATTATTATTATTATTATTATTATTATTATTAACATGAGCAAGATAGTAAACACAGAAGTTTTATTTATTTACCGAATAAATCAGTCACTAAGTTTTTCCTATATATTGCAGCGTCCAGTCTCATAACCGTTAAATTAACTAAGACCTAATATAACAACATAACAAGGATGTTCTTTTACTGACTTAGATACCTTCTTAACGGTGCATATGAAATCCCAAGTTACTTAACCTACGAATCTAATTCCTATATCTTGCAGAGGTGAATCCTAATCATTTTCAGCAGAAAACATCAAATCAAAACCAGAGAGAGAAAAATTGCTGAGACTTAAGCTGCTGGGTAACTAAAGAAAAATAATTAATATCAGTTACATTATGCAATCTCGAGAAATATGCTTGGGCAATATAATTCATCCTTAAGGTTATCCCTATGGCACATGTCGTTTTCGGCATATCTCTCGGTTACTCCCATTACTAATCGGTCATTTTCAGAGTTTCCCAAGTCAGCCGCAAGATCATCAAATGGAGATGCTTTGAAATCCAGTCAACTGGATCTCGAAATCATACGCATTTGTCTATGAAAAAAATCTTAAATTTTAGTTTGTCCAGTTCGGTAGGGTCTGGAGACTTGGTAATAGCATTTGTAGTCATCTCTAAAATGGATCTCAAAATCATACGTATCTGTCCAAGAGCAAAATCTGCAAGTTTAGTTCGTCCAGTTTTTCTAATCCTCTGAACTTAGCCAAATTTTGCAGAGAACTAGTCAACAGATGACTCGATAATGTTAAACAAAAAACACCCAGAACAAGTCCAGTCTATGCAATCTCGTTCCCCCGTAGCCAAGGCAACATGCGAATGCCACTCTTAAAGAAACTGGCGATTTATCTATTCCATTACCGTTCTTAAAGTGATCTGCAGGTTTTATAAGCCGGAAAGTTGTCGTGAGAGTGCCACTTTTGGCACGCGGGCTGAAGGTTACCTACCCCTATTCTAGAATGTAAGCTGGAAGTTTATTTTGGAAGACGAGATTTATTGCTCTTGGGTTTCTCATGTGCAATCCCGTACTAATTTTATTTTTTCTTCAAAATGGTTTCAGTTTTGCCAGAGCTTTAAAATTAAGAGAATTTTGAAAAGTTTAACTGATGGGATCATTTTCAAAACACTAAAAATATCCTCCTTAAATCCAGTACGGAATTGTTATTGCCATGTTTAGCTGTTTGTTTATATCAAATTCAACTTTTTACACTGCAGGGAGGAGGATTGATATCATTCACATCTTCTTGTTGATCATTTTGTCTTTATCCTTGTAAAACGTTCCATTTTCTCTTTGAAGGCAGACCACAAAATAGCTACAGAGTTGAGTTCTTGACTGATTCTGCTTAAAAAAAAAAAGTCAGGGTATTGCTGAAAATGTTATTTTTATTTCAGTTTTTTCTGCGACACGAAGAATTGTAAAGGCAAATAATATTTTTCATTTGATAATAATAAGTCCCTTTTTTAAGAAGCTTACTAAGTGCGAGCACTGTTTTTCCCAAAATCATACCATACCCAAAGAACTGATGATTTGTGTTTAGGGTGGGGAAGGGAAGCGGGTGTTGCTTTCAATCTATTAAAAGAATTCTAAGAAAACTGACGAACGGATTATTTTATATTTGCATTCAGGTCCCGCAATGACCCTTGGAACCATTACTTGGCGAGTAGTGCGGAGGAATCGAGTGTGGCTTCATCAGTTGTTCATGTGGCAGAATTAAGATGGACATTGTCGACTCGATGTTCATTAATGTTGTATGTATGCAGACGATATTATGTCCTGTACGGTTCGAGTGGTTCAGTGTCTTCGAAGAGAACATAGGCGGCCAATATTTCGCTCACGGTTAAAAGTTAAGGCATCATCAGTATTCACCTTTGAACGATGACTGCTTCCGTTTAGGCGTGAGAAAGTCGAACTTTTCGTTGCCAAAAAATTTAGCCACGACGTCGGTGAGCATCGGAAATGGAACACAGTAGATAACTGTATCCTTCGAAAAATGTATCGTCTGAAAAATGTATTCTTTTAACACTATCCTTTCAAAACCGTATCCTTAGAAAACTGCATCCTTCAAAAACCATTATTCGAAAACTGAATCCTTCGAAAGCTATTTTTTGAAAACTGTACCCATCGAAAACTATTTTTCGAAAACTGTATCCATCAAAAACTATTTTTTCAAAAACTGTATCCATCGAAAACTATTTTTTCGAAAACTGAATCCTTCGAAAACTATACATTGAAAACTATACATCGAAAACTATTTTTCGAAAACTGAATACTTCGAAAACTATTTTTCGAAAACTACTTTTTTGAAAAATGATGCCTTCGAAAGCTATTTTTCAAAAACTGAATCCTTCAAAAACTATTTTTCAGAAACTGTATCCTTCAAAAGCCTTTTTCAAAAACTAAATATTTCAAAAACTGTATCCTTTGAAAAAATATTTTTCGAAAATTGAATCCTTCGAAACAATTTTTTTTTCGAAAACAGAATCCTTCGAAAAATATTTTCGTTAATTGATTCATTCAAAAACTATTTTTTTGAAATCTGAATCATTCAAAATGTATTTTCCGAAAACTGTATCCTACGAAAACATTTTTTCGAAAACAGAATCCTTCAAAAACCGAATCCTTCGAATATTATTTTTCCGAAAACTGAATCCTTCAAATACCATTTTTCAAAAACTGAATCCTTCCAATACTATTCTTTCGAAAACTGAATCCTTCAAAAACAGTTTTTCAAAAACTGAATCCTTCAAATAACATTTTTCGAAAATTGTTTCCTTTGAGAACTATTTTGTGAAAACTATATTGTTCGAAAACAGTTTTTCAAAAACTTAATGCTTTGAAGGCTATTTTTCAAAAGTAAATCTTTCGAAATATATTTTTTTTCGAAAACTGAATGCTTAGAGAGCCATTTTTCGAAAACTGTATCCTTTGAAAATTGTATTTCTTAAACTGAATCATTCGAAAACTATTTTTTTGAAAATGAATCCTTCAAAAGCTATTTTTCAAAACTGAACCATTCAAAAACTATTTTTTGAAAAATGAATCCTTCAAAAATTATTTTTTCTAATTCAATCCTTTGAAAACTGTTATTTCAAAAGCTGATTCCTTCGAAAACCATTCTTCGAAAACTATTTTTCCGAAAACTGAACCCTACAAAAACTGTTTTTCAAAAACTGTATCCCTTGAAAACATTTTTTCGAAAATGATATCATTCAAAAACTACATTTCGAAAACTGTATCCTCCGAGAACTACATTTTGAAGACTGCATTCTTGGCAAATCGTATTCTTCGAGAACTGCATTCTTGGCAAATCGTATTCTTTGAAAACTGTATTCTTGGCAAATCGTATTCTTTGAAAACTGTATTCTTGGCAAATCGTATTCTTTGAAAACTGTATTCTTGGCAAATCGTATTCTTCAAAAACTGTGTTCTTGATAAACCATATTCTTTAAGAACTGTATTCTTGGCAAATCATATTCTTCGAAAACTGTATTCTTGGCAAATCGTATTCTTCGAACACTGTGTTCTTGGCAAAACGTATTCTTTGAAAACTGTATTCTTGGCAGATTGTATTCTTCGAAAACTGTATTCTCAGCAAATTGTATTCTTTGAAAACTGTATTCTTGGCAAATTGTATTGTTCGAAAGTGTATTCTTCAAAAACCGAATTCTTCGAAAACTGTTTTCTTGGAAATTTTACTCCTCAAAAAATGTATTCTTGGCAAATCATATTCTTCGAAAACTGCATTCTTGGCAAATTGTATTCGAGAAGTTTATTCTTCAAAAACTGTATTTCTGGGAAATTGTATTCGAAAAGTGTATTCTTCAAAAACTGTATTCTTCGAAAACTGTATTGGCAAATTGTATTCTTTAAAAAAGTGTATTCTTCAAAAACCGTATTCTTGGCAAACTGTATTCTTCGAAAACTGTATTCTTCGAAAATTATATTCTTCGAAAACTGTATTCTTGGCAAATTTTCTTCTTCGAAAACTGTATTCTTGGCTAATTGTATTCTTCGAAAACTGTATTCTTGGCTAACTGTATTCTTGACAAATTGTATTCGAAAAGTTTATTCCTCAAAAACTGTATTCTTGGCTAATTGTATTCTTCGTAAACTGTATTCTTCGAAAATTGTATTCTTGGCAAATTGTATTCTTCGAAAGCAGTATTCTTGGCTGTATTCTTCGAAAACTGTATTTTTGGCAAATTGTATTCTTCGAAAACTGTATTCTTCAACAACTGTATTCTTCGAAAACTGTATTCTTGGTAAATTGTATTGTTTGAAAAGTGTATTCTTCAAAAACTGTATGCTTGGCAGTGTGGCCATACTGATATTTAGTTAAAAACTTTTTTCGCGCAATCAAAGACGCATAGTATTGTAACCCTACAACAATTCTAATATCTTAATAATTCACTTACATTTTTATCTGTTTATTTAATAATTGTTTAATTTATTCTTTTTTTTCTGATGACAGATCTATTACCTTCTGTTACTTCCTTCAAATGAACACCTTATTTGGTGAAACCTTGAATTTCAGGTCAGTGGCCCATGTAGGAACAATGTACATCTTCTGAATAATAAGAATAATAATAATAATAATAATAATAATAATAATAATAATAATAATAATAATAATAATAATAATAATAATAATAATATTAATTATTATTATTATTATTTCTGTTCATACTGGATTCTTCTCATTCTGTAGTCTTTTTTTCTTGGTAGAATTTAAAAGAATCTTTTAAAATCTATCATCCACGTAGTTAATCATAAAATAGATGTTCAAACAGGTACGTGTATCTTAATTTGAGATACATTCATACATACATGAATATTATGTTTGTACATATATATGAAATGTAGTGCGTTCATATGTATGTATACATAGTCAGGATACATCTTTTTCATCTTGGAAAAAGTGACTCCAGAAGAAATCAGACTTTCGGTTTTCAGTTTTATATATATATATATATATATATATATATATATATATATATATATATATATATATATATATATATATATATATATATATATATATATGAGTATAAAAGCCATGCGTGACTGGTGATAAAAAGTGGACAGAAGACAGTCACGAGTTTAAAAACCTAGCACTTGACGATAATGGTGGAGATGGGTTCATATCGATTCAAAGTAAAGAATGTACATTCGACAAAAAACATTACCGTAGAACAGAAATAAACATATATATATATATATATATATATATATATATATATATATATATATATATTATAAATTACCTGCTCGCCCTCTCTGCCTTGTTGGGAATAGAATAAAATTAATTCTGACATTAGATCTGGGAAGAGTAGATGCCTCTCGCAAGAGACAAGGGAGCGGGAAGTATCAGGAGGTGTTTTGAACAGAGCCCAATCGTCAAAAGGGGTGGGAATTTTAGTTAGAGGCATATCAGGCAGGATAGGCTTTGCTAGGACCACCCTTAGCTACACTGTACCTTAAGCTCACTTTTCCTTTCCATGACCTTTGTAATGGCGAGTTTTTTGTCATTTTTCAGATGCTACCTGCGTCCAAGCCAAGGCAGTTTAGGGGAGGAGTTTGAAGCAAGCACCCACGCCATTGACCCAGCTCGAGAGAGTCTAAATGCAACCACGGGAGAGGCCACACGCATATCATGCGTCTCTCATAGCCCCCCTTTGTTGAACAGCAATGGAAATGACCATTTCAACGGACCCAGGGCTTCTGATGCAATTGACCACTGCATTACCTATTCCAGTGGTAAGTCTGAAGATGACAATTACTCCAAGTTCTCTTTCCCTTCATCTTAACCACTCCTTTTTCATATTTCAAATTTTCCTCTCGTAAACCGCCAATGGCTAATAAAAATGCTAGTAAAACCATATCCCATTTATGTGAGTCAAATATATGAAGTACAATTACTGTTGCCTACTGGAATTGCATAAATTATCCTCCATGGCGGTAAGGTAATATTTTTCATCTAAAATTCATCCCTTGCAGTCAATTAATGATAAGTGAGAGGTCTTTTGATATAGGAATGTTATCTGGATACGTCTCTTCCAGAATTGGCCACACCTTGGAACCTGGCCAGAATCTTGTTTGGAGAAGAATTAGCATCCGTGATACCAAGATCCTCAATTCATGTGCTTGAAATTGCTTTATAGATGCATCACAAGAGGCCCCAAGCCGTTGGTTATTCACTCCTTGTGTCCGAAGTGGGACGAAGTTGGAGCTCTTATCAGCTCCCGTAAGAAACAATTAATACCTATATATCTTTGTTGAAACTAGTTGCTTGAGTAATGTTGTTGATTTAGTCCATGTGTTCAGAATAAATCGCTATACAGTATTCAGTAATCTAGTCTCAACTGGCGACCGATCTAATTATGTTAACTATCTGTCTTCTTAGGTAACTTTCAGCCTTAACTGACAGGGTTACGTGGGTCTTAGGTTAAGCAAGGAAATATAAATTCAATAAATTAATATTTAAACTCATTAGCAGAATGACCCACGTAACAATATGTATATACAGTATATATATCTTGATAGCCTACCGGATAAGTCAACTGTCCACCTCAGCATCAAACTCTGAATTATTATTATTATTATTATTACTATTATTATTATTATTATTATTATTATTATTATTATTATTATTATTATTATTATTATTATGAAATTCAAGCTTCCAAAGAACTTGGAGTTCATATTTTTGAAATTGCAGAAGGTAACAGGAAATCCGGAAAGAAGAAATAAGTTTTTAGAAACGGAAAATAAATGAACAAATTAATGAAAAATAGATAAAAACGTAAGTAAATGAATAAAATAGAAGGAGAATTGTTTGAAGGTGGTAATGCGTTGCATCTTCCCTGGAGCTTTTAAAGTTCCCATTGCACAACATCCTCACAGAGACTGTTCCGCATAAGGCACACGTTCGAATCCTAGCGAGGAAAGATGCTTCTTTGGTAACCGATATTTTAATGTACATTTACGTTTCTGAAAACAATGAAACGCGAACAGGAAGTGCGTGAAGAATGCTCTCAGATCACAACTGTTGTTCAACTCTCGTTGTGAGGTATAAAGTTGCAACATATATCCATTTGTGTTGTGGTCATGTTTCAGTAGAACCGAAATGAGCCCATTTTTCAAGTGATGCAACTTGGGTATTTTTTCCGCTTTTTTCTAACGCGGCCTGCGAAGTCAAGTTCAGACTCATCCTTATCCTTTTCCTGACTAAGAGAGATTGCCACCAGCTTCAGCAAATGCATAGTAAACATTTCGGAAGCGAATATCTTACCATACCCGATGAGAATCCCGCTCTCTAAGCGCATTCAAGGGTAGGTATAAAACACGCTCCATATTCGTAATGGACGTGTTATCTAATACCAGGCATGTTGCCGTATTTATTTATAGGTAGATTGACAGAATATAAAATTTAGGCCGAAGGCCAAGGGCTGGGACCTATGAGTTCACTCGGCGCTGCAAGGAAAATTGAGAGTAAGAGGTTTAGAAGATGTAACAGGAGGAAAACTCGCAGTTGCCTGTGAAACAATTTTTAGAAGCAGGTGGAAATTAAAATAGAAGAAAGAATATGAACGGAGATACAGTAAAAGGAATGTAAGGGGTTGAAGCAGCTAGGGGCCGAAATGGCGCTGCAAACAACCTTAAGTAATGCCTACAGCGTACAGCGTGAGGTGCACTGACGGCACTGAACTCATACGGGGGTGTTTATTTATAGTACGCAGAACAAATACAGTGGATAAATCGCTGTCATGTCATGATACAGCTCTCATGACTCTGCAGGAAAAAGCATTCGGCGTCGAATGCCGGTGTCCATCAACTCCTCACGCGTGGAAGGCCCTGGTTCCATTCGACTTCCGCCCGATGGGACAAGTGCTCCTGCATTTTTAAGTGAATTCATCGATTCGGTACTATCTTTGTACTCTGATGCCTCCTAATGGTTCTTAGTGGTGCCAAAATCGGCAAGAAAAAGTGGCCTTATTTTAAACTCTAGTCACGCGTGCGGCGTTATTTATTCAAAACTGTCTTAATTCGAAGTAACCTTTTTACCGTTTAGTACGTATATATACGTAGAGCGCTATATCCACCTGAGCCGTATATACCGTATACGGAGAGCAGATGTTCTGGCCGTGGTATTTAGTATGTATGTATGTATGTGTGTGTATATGTGTATGTATATATATATATATATATATATATATATATATATATATATATATATATATATATATATATATATATTGAGTGATTGATTGGAAGTTGGATAGCACTGTAAATCTGACTGGAAACTCTATAGCACTGTAAACCTGACTGGAAACTCTATAGCACTGTAAATCATTAGAAAATGTTTAACGCTGTAACTCTGATTGGAAACTGGATAGCACTGTGAATCTGGTTGGAAACTGGATACAGCTGGAAATGTAATTGGAAACGGAATACAACTGCATACCTGATTGGAAAACGAATAAAACTGGAATCTGATTAGAGATTGGATACAACTGGAAACCAGACTGGAAGCTAAATACAATTGGGGATCTGATTGGAAACTGGACGAAACTGTAAATCTAATTGGAAACCTGATTACAAACAAGATACAACTGGAAATCTGACTGGAAACGGGAAACAACTGAAAATCTAAGTGGAAACCGGATGTAAATGGAAATCCGAATGGAAACGGGATAAAACTGGAAATTTGAGTGGAAACGGATACAACTGGAAATCCGGCTTAAAACAGGGTACAAATCTGACTGGAACCAGGATACAACTGGAAATCTGATTGGAAACGGTATACCACTGGAAATCTGATTGGTAACGGGATACAGCTGGAAGTCTAATTGAAAACAGGATACTATTGGAAATCTGACTGGAACTGGAATACAACTGGAAATCAGATTGAAAACAGGGTACAACTGGAAATCTTGACTGGAAACTGGGTACAACTGGGAATCTGAGTGGATACTGGATACAACTGAAATTCTAACTGGGAACGGGATACAACTAGAAATCTGGTTGGAAATGAGATACAACTGGAAATCTGACGAATCTGACTGGAAACGGGATACAACTGGAAATCTGACTGAAAACAGGACACAACTATAAATCTGACTGGAAACAATACAACTGGATATCTGCCTGGAAATGGGATACAACTGGAAATCTGATTTAAAACAGGATACAACTATGAATCTGACTGGAAACGGGATACAACTGGAAAGCTGAGTGAAAACTGGATACAACTAGAAAGATGACTGGAAATGGGACAACTTGGAAATTCGATTGAAAACAGGATATGACTGGGAATCTGATTGTAAACAGGATACCACTTGGTATCTGATTTAAACCAGGATACAACTGGAAATCTGACTGGAAAATGGATAAACTGGGAATCTGACTGGAAATGGGGTACAACTGGAGTTCTAATTAGAAACAGGATGCCACTGGAAATGTGACTGGAAACGTGATACCATTCGAAATGTGACTGGAAATGGATACAACTGGAAATCTGACTGGAAACGGGATACAACTGGAGTTCTGATTAGAAACTGATACAACGGGAGATATGATTAGGAAGAACATCATAGGATGATTTTGATGTGTGTGTTTTTTTTTTTTTTACTGTTAACTTTTCCTATCTGAAAAACAACACTTGATCATGAGAAATCAGATATAGGAATGCAGCGTTACAGTTCTGTATAAAAAGGAATCACAAAACCTCTTTGAGTTTCTCAGTTGAACGAGACCTTGTTTCAAGAAAGTTAAAAGTTTTCAAGTGCCTCAGACGACCTAATTTAACCTAACTTGGGATTGATTGCGGACATGAGTCTTAATACAAACTTCAACTTACGGTTTCCTTCCCAACTTTAGGGAGAAATACTGAGCCTTTCAAACCCATCCTTTGCCTCGCCAATTCATCTCTAAAAATGATGGGAAAGTTATCCGTGAATCATTTCGTTTATTTATTTGAGCAAAAACCTTTTAAATTTTATATTTACAATTTCTTTACTGTCCTCCAAACTTAGAATGGAAAAGAAAGTCGCACTGGCACAAGCTGGATAGATCAGATTCACGAAACTAACGCATAATACGATGCAGCAAATATAAAATGGAGTCAAAAGTATTCGCGTTTTTTTTTTTACTGAATCAACATTAACACGAGAACCACGTAAATCATTGCTTGGTGACTTGTCTTTCGTCTAAGCCAGCAGCTAATAAGTAGCCAGGGATTCACTGCTACAAAGGAGAGAGTCACTGAATTTTCGTGACTGCTTGCAGTTCCAGTCTTGCAGCAAGTCTGGCCTCGTGAAGACAGAATTCCGCAGTAGAGCCGCACCCAAGGTAACTTATATCTCTATGAAATACCTAGGCGGCTTTCGCTGTTCTTACATTCGACTGATGTTTCAATTATTTTCAGTTACTTTCTGTCTTAGGAAAAGCTTCATCTACATCGAACTGAATGTTGAAATTACACATGACCTCTCCTGAATGAAAGTAATATCTTGTTTTTCCATGTTCTACCGAACGCTGTACTCGGACGCAAGTAGCTTCAATGAATGGAAGAATTTCACGCAATATATTGCGATCTTGTCCGATTGAAATCACTTGGGGGAAAGAACAGTGATTTCTATGTCCCTTCCCCACTTCCTTTTGTAAATTAAGACATGCAGAATGAGAAAGATGGAGAAATAACCAAGGAAGTAAAGGGAACGAAATTTGACAACTTTAATAACAAGAGTGTTGTCGGAATCAAGTAAAAATGAAATGGAGTGAAAATAAAAAAAAAAATAAATTGAAAAAGTCAAAATATCCAGCAAAACCGAATGAAGGTATTATTATTTAATCTACCATTATTATCATCATTATTAATACCATCATTATCATCATTATTTCTCAATTTCTCGAAAGTTTCTTTGTAACAACAAGTGAATCATATGAAAAGTTTCCAAAGCCCATTTGTTCCTTTACGCTTTTGTTCACTGAACTTTGAACAGCTCTTATATAATTTACTTGCTGCTACAAGGAAACTCATCCGAGAGTTTAGAGAAACTCCAATTTAAACTCAATGGCATTACCTGTCCATTTTCTTTCGTGAACTTTACTATTATTATTATTATTATTATTATTATTATTATTATTATTATTATTATTATTATGAAGCATTTTGTCGTTGATACATATCTCATAGCCTAACGTCACGGATGGGAAGAAAATAATAAAAATAGCATATGTTTCTTCATCGTGTACAATTTCATGTTAAAATTACAAACATGGCACACAGCTACAGCAATCTGAATGCTGTACTAACCTCACCCAATATGATTTGTACTTGAATGAACTTGCCGCCTTTTTAACGTCAAGTTTGAATTTGAAGAATGATAAGGCGTTCCTGAAAACGTGGACGGATGAAGATCAATAAATAAAAGTTTAAAGTTCAAAGGCCAGAGTTACCTTAAGTGATGCACTTTTATCAGACTTAATGACCTCCTTCAAACTAACTAACAAAAGTTAAAAAATATATCTATATTCTCACTACCGGCACTTCGTCACAGCAAATATACTTGTCAAAACTGTCCCACTCATATTATTTCATTTAATTTTCTTCAAACTGACACTCATAAAGTGAAATGATAAAATCTGCTCCCTCCCAAAGACTGCTTAGAAGTTGCTTTATGTATATCCTTTGATTAAGGTTCTTGCATTTTGTCTTTTGCTGAGTTTAAAAATCAAAGCTACAAAGCCCTTAAGTATAAAAAGTAGGTGGGTCTGCCCCGTTCTTTCTTGGTCTCGAATTCAACATGACTGCTAGACTTATAATCAAAACAAAATGAAACTCAATTTCAATTTTCTTACAGAATTTTTTTTAAACGTTTAGTTATATTTCAAACTACAAATTTCTATCAATAAAAAATACCACTACTGTGATTCTGGCGTAAAAAAAAAAAGTCCTGTCAATGTAGCGCCCTCTCTCTTCTTCTTCTATGATTCAGGTAATAAGTTCTGAGCCTCAGACCAACCTTATTTTCTTCCCACATTTGCATAAATCCCTCCCAGATCTTCTACAAGCAACTGAACGTCTCTGCAAACTATGACTCTCTTTCTGCCTGACATCTCTCAGGCTCCATAATTCTTTCCATCCTTATAATCAAACCGTATCTTTTTTTTCTTTTGTTTTTTCAGAATATCTTTGCATGTTCTCTCTCACTCTCCTCTGAATTTTCCTAATTTTCTCCTGATATTCATCAGAAAATGGACACCGCTACTGTATGTCTTGGTGATACATAGTCGCCATATAAATGATACATAGTCACAATATAAATGATGCATAGGCACCATATAAATGATGCATAGTCACCATATAAATAAAACAAAGTTATAATGTCCCCTTAACTCTTCAGAACCATTGCTATAATTCACGTCCACTCAGGAATTCTCACAGATACACTGTGAGTAAACAATACCTTTGGGTGTAAGAAAAAACCCTGAAAGGGAATCTATCAACACGCCATTTCCGTTTCATACACAAGTTACAGTCATTTCTTTTCCTTCCCTGCATTTACCATTTCGGGCGGTCCTCAAATATTCGATATCCGGTGAGTCAAAGCCCTTTTGCAGGCAGGCCAAATAGACAGTAAAATGTCCTGGGAAAAACATGCTGGGAATAACTCTGCCTCTTGAAAGTATTCAGATTATGGAATTAATTGAAAACGAGTTGATATACAAAATTTTAGTAATGTTTGGAAATAATAACTTATGGGAAATATTGAGCCAAATAAATAAACGTTTAAAAAATATAAGGCACCTTATTAAAATATTCAACCATAAAAAAAAACAAAGATACTGGTGTAATTTACACATTTGCTCCTTTGAAATAAAGCAAACATCGCCCGTCCTTTGAAGATCGTTTTGGTCTGCCTTATCAGAAGCTAGCCTATAAAAACGAAGTTTTTTCAAGGAATACGATTAAAAAAAAAGGACCTCTAATGAATATGAGTAAAGACAGATAAGAAAAAAGTGAGAAAGTTAATGCGTAAATAAATACGCACAGCAACAAACAAAATTGTTAAATAAATACTCATTAATCTAAAAAAAAAAAAACACTATAAGTAAGCAAATTAGACATGCACATAAATGACAGACCACGAGGAATCTCACTCTGATTTCTCAAAACAGAAAAAAAAAACAATTCCCGTTCTAATTCCGAGTTTTACCTCGAGCAAATCCTGGTGTGATTCATCGAAAAAGCCTCGAGGAAAAAGGCTTTCAAATTAAATCCTCCGCCCCCCCCCCCTCTTTCATCCCCTTCTTGCCCCCACCCATAAACAGCTTCCACAAGCATTTCTATTTTTCTTTTATTTGACGTTTGATGAAAGTTAAAGTATACCTTAGTTTTACCAGACCACTGAGCTGATTAACAGCTCTCCTAGGGCTGGCCCGAAGGATTAGACTTATTTTACGTGGCTAAGAACCAACTGGTTACTTAGCAACGGGTCCTACAGCTTATTGTGGAATCCGAACCACGTTATAGCGAGAAATGAATTTCTATCACCAGAAATAAATTCCTCTAACTCTTGACCTCATTCAGA
>JANJGK010004139.1:12500-25000 GCA_039081455.1 Macrobrachium rosenbergii | reverse complement strand
AGAGCTGAATAGAAGAAGAGAGGACAATATCCCCAAGTGTCAGAAACACCGACGCCATTACTCAAATGCGCCTCGTCTGTTTTGTCTTCACGTCCATTACAAAAGGAGGAATTATGGCGCTTCATTTAAATACACTACATCACTCAATCTCTTTTTCTCTAAACATAATACGAATAAAGAGAGCAAGACCAGGGTTTCTCCTTACCGGCGAGACGCAAGACGAAACAAAAGTACCGAATTATAGAGTAAGATTGTAAGTTTGAGTACAAATAATATATAAATATCACAACTTGACGTAGGTCGAAAGACACGACAGATTTCATCATCATCATCATAAGATGAAGAAGAATGAGAGAGAGACAGAAAAAGTAAGTATACCTTAGTTTTACCAGACCACTGAGCTGATTAACAGCTCTCCTAGGGCTGGCCCGAAGGATTAGACTTATTTTACGTGGCTAAGAACCAATTGGTTACTTAGCAACGGGACCTACAGCTTATTGTGGAATCCGAACCACATTATAGCGAGAAATGAATTGAGAGAGAGAGAGAGAGAGAGAGAGAGAGAGAGAGAGAGAGAGAGAGAGAGAGAGAGAGAGAGAGAGAGAGGGGGAACAACGGCCGTCACCAGAGTTTCCGTTACAAATGAGGCAACTCAGGTTATCCGTGCATTATTAGCTCCAGAGAGCATGAATATAAATCAGGAGCTTACGAGGAAATTTTGGAAAATACTAAATACTGCAACAAAGGGAAACAGAAATTCCCTAACTACCAGAGCCTTCATCAATAACTATCAAAGTCATAATCTGGTGTTGTATTTGTACTTCTAATTCCTATTCTGTGTTCCCATGAACAGGTTTAGCTCATTAATTGGGTATGTCATAATTCAGTAAATCACATCAAAGCTCGACTCGATCTGGACATTATAGTTGTAGTGATACAATATTCAAGTCTAATTATATATCTATTCTATATCTCATCCATCTCATGACTTGTACTACACATATACATCACATCGATACACACATTATACACATACAGCACACACACACATATATAGTGTATATATACATATATATGTGTATATGTTCATCATGATTATAATATATATATATATATATATATATATATATATATATATATATATATATATATATATGTATATGTATGTATGTATGTTCAGCATGATATATTTCGTTTCTAGGAATAAAGGTCGCTATAGATAATAATAAAAAGACATATCTTACTAACAAATTCATACAGTAGTTTACCGGCAGAGCGAAAGTTATATCATATGTGAATAAAACGTTCAAAACGTTAGCTGTTTCGTATACTAACCACACAGAAGACTTATCCGTTGATAAACAATGCGCCACTCACCTGGTTTTGCATGAACTCTCGACAAACCTCATTTTGGTTTTGAGATCCGTCTCTTTTCTCATCTCTCCATTATCTCCTGCACTTATTAACAAATATATATATTTGAAGCGACCCACAGATATTAGAGCCAGCCACTTCCATCCTTCCACCGTCGATACTGATATTCATTCCTTCCAACATTTCGGCCACCATTTGCCGCCCTTTCCTGGCTCATGCAAGCACTGACCTTTCTCCTCTTAGAGACGCGTCCATCCTCATTTACCAGACTTTCCAAATTGTATTCACTGTCACCATATAACACAACATCTTCAACAAACATTACATATAATTCATATATATATATATATATATATATATATATATATATATATATATATATATATATATATATATATATGTATATTATATATGTATATATGTATATTATATATATGTATATATATATATATATATATATATATATATATATATATATATATATGTGTGTGTGTGTGTGTGTGTGTGAAAATATGTATAAATATGCATATATATACACACACACACACACACACACACACACATATATATATATATATATATATATATATATATATATATATATATATATATATATATATATATATATATATATATATATATATTATATACCACTCCAAACATAATATACAGTACAGAAGACATATATAATAAAAAGACGTACAGGTGTATTAAAAAGCATTCAGATATAAAATGAGATTCCAAAGGTACAATCTTTAACTGTCTTTAACACAAATGCTAAGACAGAGACAGGAGGAGAGGCAAAAAGACACAAGATGAGAGTAAAATTCGCAAGAGGATACCCCTCTCCCCGTGAACGAAAACTCGGTGAAAATGTTGGAACCAGGTCAGAATGAAAATTTACCCAATCAAGGATGGGCGGCAACCTTCGGCACGGGAGGCAACAATCGTATTTCACAAACAAGGGAATGTCCCTCGACATTCGTCATAAAACGACGCCTACAGAAATAGGGGCCATGAGTCCCCTTTTGGGTTTAGATAGACGACCTCCTTTGGCCCTCTTTATCAGAGGGGAAAAATCTGTGCTCAAAAGGACCTTCGGGAAATCAGGGGGGAGACAGGAGTGAAAATCACTCTCTCTTAGATGTGCTCTGGTGGCCTTCCGGTCTCTCGTAAAGATATGAAAAAGCGTAAAATAAATTAAATACTAGGCAATGGGTTCATTAATCAAAAAATCATTAAAATAAAAAGGAGGCATTCGAAAATAACTGAGTAAATTAAAATAAAATTACTTTGCATAATAATCAATCGACCTGAATGGCCAAAAAACAAAAAATACTTTTATAGGAAGACAGGTACTTGATATAAACGGAGCATAATAATCTAAGTTCATCAAGAAATAAAGGCAAACAAGTTTAACTCTGAGCTGCAAAAATTGCCGCGAAAAGCTCCCACTAAATGTTCAGGGGCAGGAGAGCGAAGGTCCTGATTAGGTAAGGTCAGATGAGGTCAGGTTAGCTTGGTAAGGTTACATACAAAATGTGTTCCCGGGAAACGTTTTCGCTTCTAAGCCCTTACATCATGATCTCTCTCTCTCTCTCTCTCTCTCTCTTCTCTCTCTCTCTCTCTCTCTCTCTCTCTCTCTCTCTCTCTCTCTTTTACAAAGGGGAGAGACACTGGTCGTATCATAATAATAATTACTGAAAGTCACTGAATATCAAGACATTTACTACAATCGAATATAACTTACCGTCATAATGCTTACCTTACACAGAACTTTGTAAGTCTCATGAAATTACACAATTAAGTCCACAAAATTCTATGCATAACTTGAAAATATTAAAACATTCAAAGCTCTTTAATCTCACAAATACTCTATAATTAAAAGAAAAAATTTCAATTGTTTCAGAACAACGCCTTTTGCTCTTAATTTAATCTCAAACTATTCACCTGTCTCATTCAGAGCATCATCATAAATTCTACGCCTCAGTTCCTCTACGTTTTCCCTCAACGTCATAAATTCTTACGACCACATCTTTCTGGAATTTATGTCGCCTTTATTTATTTGTTTATTTATTTATTTATTTTTTGCCTAAAATCACCTTACCTCCATTAGCCTATTTTTTCTTCCATTTTACTCGTTACCGTAAAACTTGTGCTTATCGCCTTCTTTACCGCCCAACTTTTCAAGGTCCTATTTGCAGGTTCTCTCTGTTTGTTTCTTTCTGATCAAATAAATAATTATCTTTATAGCTAGCTTGTGCATTATTAGTCATACTTAGCATTTCCCATCGGCGCTACTGCTGTATTTCAGATCCAATTCTTCAAAGCAATTTTACATTCTGATTCCTTGGTTAAAATTAAACTTGAAGCTTAAAGGCAATCCTAAAACAAAATGTTTTTCTCGCAACATTTTCTACTTATTTTCCGCTGTAAAAGTGGAAGCTTTATTTGACCTTATCTTTAACCATGAATGTCAATTCAGGCAGATCAGACTAGAAAGTGGTTTTTTTCTTTACGATAATTCAAATGGGGAAGGTTGACTATGACTGAAACGAGGAACAGTGGGATTTAACCCAGAAAGAAGCAGTCACGACCCGTGGAAGTAAGAAGCGGGAAAACGCTTCTGGTATAAAAAAAACCCGGAGAATAAAAACAGAGGAATATATATATATATATATATATATATATATATATATATATATATATATATATATATATATATATATATATAAGTATATGTTTATATATATATACACATACTTCATACAAAATATTATTCAAACTTAAGTAAAAATTTCAAGAAAAAAATTCGAAAATACCTAGTCAAAAACAATAACTGAAAAAAAGTACATAATGAAGTTCTGACAACATAGGAGAGCATTTCGAAAAGCAGAACTGGGTCGACATATTTCACACCTTGAAACGTCAGAAAGCATGTTCCCACCCACAAAGAAAGAATGTTAGTCTTTACACTCAATCCAAGGACTGCAAAACAAAAACTCACAGCACCACCAAACATGTATCTCAAAATACATACGAAGCAATTATATACAAGTAAACATTAAATACAAGAAGTCTGTGAAGAACCCAAAAATCTATCCAGAGAAGCAATTGTTTAAGTAACGAAGGACTTCATAACTAACATCCAATTTGCATATACTGAAGCATTTTAAAACTAAAAGAAATAAACAAGAAAAGTTATCAACGAAACAATTATCAAAAGAAGAAGGAATTCATAATTAATGTCACATCCGGATACATTCTAAAGTATTTTTTTAACATCAGACAAAAAATCAATATAAACTCCAAAGTTCAAAAGGAACAATTTCGGAATTAAATGTTAATTTCGAAAGGTAGCTAAATAATCCCTGCACGAACAGGAGCAACCAAAACATTCTCTCTCTCTCTCTCTCTCTCTCACAAGCAAAAAAAAAAAAAAAAAAATGGAAATCTCCGACGCAATAATTAACATTTCGCAAACACATTTTCCATTTTATTGAGCTCAGCAAAAATGTGCATAGCAGAGGCGGAATCATCTCTGACCTCTCTTGATGGCTGAGTGGATTTAGTCATCGTCATCAAAGAGCACAGGTTCAAATTTTAGCCGGGGTTGGAAAGGAACTACAAATAAATGAGAAAAGCGTCTATGAAGCGGGGACCAACTGACGACAGTTGCTACGGGAACTGAAATCTTAATATTTCTTTGGCCATCATACACAAAAGAAAACTAAAACTCCGATTAAAGATGAGAGTCGGGCCAGGGCTAACGTCTCCTCTTTGGGGAAAAGGCTTAGCTAAACTTATAACATATCTTGCCTTCTGGTATTTGTGGTAATTATTATTATTATTATTATTATTATTATTATTATTATTATACAGAAGATGAACCCTATTCATATGGAATAGGTCTAATGGACCACTGACTTGTTTTTCATTGCAAGAGGTTATAATGAGTCCAAAAGGCCTAAAACTCGTTGGTTGCGTTTTGACGAGTTCTGAGAATTGGGACCTGATGCAGCAGAGCAAAAGGTCAACAAGCCTGTTTTGCTTTTGTTTTCGCTTCCAGAACCAAGAAATATTTACAACTAACTTTGAACTACGGAAATGTTTAAAAATATCATTAGAATGAGCTGTCTGAAAATTATTCCAATGATCTTATTTGAATTAGGAACTAAATAAATTACTGTAGTTACTGAAAATAAAAAAACTAAATAATTAATATCATAAAAAATATAAATCCATCTCCATCTACATAAAAAACACGAGACCAGATCATTTCTTGGATGTACATAAAGAGAAGCAAAAGAATATTTCCGAAAACTGGCGTCCTTTGCTAAAATCTCTTTCGTCGGAACTTGGCGAGATCAAACCCGCATTTTGCGACAAAAGTTTGTCGAAGGAAAGTTTGCAAATCTCTTCAAAGACGAGGGGAAGTCGGGTCACTTTACCTAAAAGACTTGTCTGTCCTTAGTCCCTTTGCTACTCCTCCGACACGTTGAAGGTTTATCGGGGGTTTGGGCGATCGGGATTCTCGGAAGTGTATGAGTCAGAAAAGTAAGAACTGCTGTTTTTGGGCCATAACTAAGAGATGGATTATCAACGATCATTCTGAACTCATGGCAGAGGGCTCATTTGTGTGTGTATGTGTGTGTGTTTTGTCATCGTGAGATCTGATTACGGGGTTTCGTCCACACTACAGTAAAACATGTCGTAAACACACGTCCACAACTTATCGCAGACATATATCAAACAGGTTGAAAAGGAGTCAATGACCGAGGGTGGAGAACAAATCTTTGGCCAATGTTGGGGAATCGTCTGAAGCTTCGGTTGAGGCTGTCAACAAGTCGTTGACATGTATTCGGCCGTTGGAGGGAGATGTCTGCCCGAAAGGTTCCCGGCGTGTGTTGACGGCTGGTTTCCCTGTAGTGTGAACGTAACCTGATGCAATCATTCTGGACACATGTCAGGGAGCTCACTTTACTCTGACCTCGCATTTCGGGTATGAATGCTCCTTTCTCTTTATAAGTCTTTGTAAAATAATACCCTTTACGTTTTTTAACCATACTGTAGTTATATATATATATATATATATATATATATATATATATATATATATATATATATATATATATATATATATATATATATATATATATATATATAACATGAACAATAGCTACTCAAAGCCTCTTTCCCAAATAAAACAGTCATTTTGTACAGTTCAAATATAACCAAGCAAACAAATTAGACAAATCACCCTGGAATCTGCCTAAATAAGCCAAATCACAATGGAATAGGACAAAAACTCTCTTATGAAGGACATTTTATCAACCATCAGTAATTTCAGCCACCTAATTTTTAGAGGAGTTGCGCAAATCGTTAAAAAATTGTTCTGATCGTTATGGCTTAATTTTACATGTTTCTGTGAGAATAAAGTATTCCCTTTTTTTTTTTTTAGGGAATGACTTCATACCTAAGTTTGTCTGAATAATATGAATGTTATACAAGTACGAGAAAACGGAAATATTACACACACACACACACACATTATAGATATATATATATATATATATATATATATATATATATATATATATATATATATATATATATATATATATATATATATATATATATATATATATATATATATATATATATATATATAATGTACGAGTTTTAAAAGGACTAAACCTGACTGAGCTCCAAGGTGGTTATCGGAAAATGTTCTAAAGACTAACTCATGAGTGAAGAAAGACAATTCGATACTGAATGTGCCCGATATATGACAGCTGTGGAGAATAAGTCACAGATTATAATGTGGGCTGAACCATCAGCCACAGCCCAGGCAGAAGACAGCGACTAGAGAAGGTAACTGGAAGAGAAAGAAAAGAATAAGTGAGATGACATGAGCACGACGCTTACAGTATATATCAGGTGAATCCAAAGTGGATATTCTCATTCTGTCGTGTAAGAAAGAAAGAAACAAACAAACAAAGAAACAAACAAACAAAGAAAAAATAAACTATCGGAAAAGTCAATAAATATCAGACCAAATGTCCCGCGAGAAATCCGACTCAGGGAAGACGTCATCTCTGGTCTACAGCCAGCAACGCGATCTATGTCCAGACCATCACTAATGGAGGTAGGAAAAATTATCAAAAATAAATAAATAAATAAACTAAAATAAAACAAAATAGAATAAAGTGAAAAAACTGTTTAGTTTGCTATCAGTCACTAACATGCCAAAGACCATGTTAAATGTGGCCACGTGGTCTCGTGGCCACATTCAACACGGTCTTTGGTTTCCCGTCTTCGCTGGTGAGGCGAAGAACGGAAACGATTAGAAACGCTCCCTCAAAAATCAGTGTCTGGTACACAACTACGCAGCAAATAATGTAATTGTAGCTAGTCGACTGTGGCGGGTTAGGGCCAGATTAGACGAGACATGGTGCTAACAACAATCGGGACAGAGATGACCAAATAAGATGCCCAGGGCCTGGCAACGTCCTCAATACCTGTGGGAATGCAAGTTCTTTTTATTCTGCAACGTACTTTTTAACCTCCCCCCCATTCAAGTTTCAGATCTTACGCCTAAAAGATTATCCCCATGTCCAGGTTTTTTAATACGGGGATGGGGAGGGGGGGGGACGGTAAGGCTTCACGTGCCGAAAGCTGCGTAGTGTATCACCTTCAAACTTCATGTTCATATGAACTGAAATGTATCTATAACGAATACATCCATCGGGAGCTAATGACACATCTCCAATCCTTCAATAAAACAAAACGAGCAAGATTTCATGATCTCAAATAATAGACAAATAAAAGCAAAACACCAACTTCCCTTTCACTGCGTTCAAGGGATAATACGGGATTCAATTATTATATTTTATTCTTCATATGTAGGGCATCCTTTTTACATCCATCTAATGACTGTCCATACATAAAAAGAAATTCTGGCTCCAAATATCTCTTTTTTGGAGGCGACCGACTGTTTACATATCATTACGAGTCGCTCAACGGACTATTAATATATTAGTGTATTATGATCTTCTCTCTTCTGTTTTCATAGCTTTTCTCTATCGTCCCCCGGGATGAAGGGAAGGGGAGGAAACTTTTCTTTTAAAAAAAAGCAGTTTTATGGAAATGTAACTTTTGTCGTTAATATTACAGTTGGCTGCCTTTCTTTCTGCTCAGCCGTTAGGTTTTTGTTCTTATTAGAAATTTTTTTTCTCGAAAGATTAGTTTATACATACTACATATCTCTGTGCGTACATACATACACACACACACACACACATATATATATATATATAATATATATATATAAATGTAAATATATATATATATATATATATATATATATATATATATATATATATATATATAATATATAATATATATATATATATATATATATATGCAGCGTGTGTGTTGTGTGTGCATCAAAAAATGCTCACACAAGCACAGTTAGCAGAGTGTGTCCCTGCCATGGTCAGGTCAGGTAGCATACCTACACAGACTTAGGTTAAAAATCCCCCCCAGTGTACCCACGGTGGTTCGCCATTGTTTTTAGGCATGTGAATGTAGACGGTTAACCAAGTATTTCCACCAGATACGGAAGTCAAATTCATTAAAACCACATAAAAAATATCAGTACTTGACTTAAAAGCAACATTTACTTCTACGAAAACTCCTCATAGAGAATATGAATCAATTCCATTCATCAGTCACTCAAAACCAAGGACACCAAAATCTATATCTGCCAAGAGGTCCTCATCTGTCAAACACCCCCTCCCCCCCCTTCCCCTCTCCCTCCACAACCTTCTCACTCGGCCGAATCCCCCAAAGGCCAGAATTCATAAACTGATCCGAAATGACTTCGTGGAAACCACGTTGGGGCTTCCAGACACATCTCAGTCCCCGTGAAGACTCGGGGGAGAATCAGGTCTATTTCGAACGTCACAAGTTTAGAAAACCAACAACTAGTGTCAGGGATAGGTTTGGAGGCCCAGCTCGACTGTTGAACTCTCCGAGGTGGCTTGATAGCTTGGTGGGTGTGGTTCTGTGGCTGGAGGAGGTGGAACGGGCTCTATTTTGGAAGTATTTATTTATCAGTATATGTGTGGGGATACGAACACGGCTGACTAATAAGGATGCTTATTCTATTCCTCAATAATCCAGAAATGTGTACAGCAATGTTAAGTTACTTATTTGACAATATCAATATCATATATATATATATATATATATATATATATATATATATATATATATATATATATATATATATATATATATATATATATATATATATAATATATATGCGTGTGTGTGTGTCATATGCAAAACCATAGAGGCTAAATATGTTAGTGCGTGAACAAATGCGTACAGAAACCACACCCTGATTCAAATGATGCAAGTTTGAGATGACTTTCCCATGAATTCCAAGAGACAAACAGACACAGAGAGAGAGAGAGAGAGAGAGAGAGAGAGAGAGAGAGAGAGAGAGAGAGAGAGAGAGAGAGAGAGAGAGAGTCAGGGAACCGCGACCCTTCAGGATGCAAATGAAAATTTAGAAGGAAAAGTTCAGCCTGAGAAGGACAAGGATAAATTCGATAAAAGATTGGCAACTGATTGCAGACAAGAAGACGGAAACAGTTTGGGAAATGCAAAATCTTTAATTGTCGCGTTCACGTGGGATTTGAAGAAGAGAGAGAGAGAGAGAGAGAGCAATTATTACTGTTATAAGTTGCCTCATCCTGCAGAGCAATAATAAACTATATATATATATATATACACACACATACTGTATCATTCCAGATTCACCCTCTCGACAACACCAATAAGGAAAAAGCAGGTATCGAGGTCATCCGTTTACAAGTTGAATAACCGAACTCTTCTTGCGTGATAACAACCCTATTCTGACCCCATTCCTGTGCACCAGACTTTCCTTTAACGGTCGAAGCGAGTGCATCAGGAGTGATTATAAATAATAATAATAATAATAATAATAATAATAATAATAATAATAATAATAATAATAATTACTGTACAAGCCTCATAGTCCAAATTTTATATATGATATGTAGACATGTATGATGCCTGTCTGGGCTGCAAGACAAACCCCAACGATTTACCTCAGAAGAAAGACTCTTTGTCATGTTTGTTAAACATTCGAAGGAGAATAAGTAATGTTACTGATATTCAAAGGAGAATAATTAATAATACTAATATCGGAAGAAGAACAAGTAATTATACCAATAATAATAACAGCAACAGAATTAGTAGTAGCAGCAGCTGGTACAGCCATTTCAAAACCAAAACTTTCCATAGCAACAAAATTAAGCTATTTCCCAGTTGCCACCAACAACAAAAATGACCTACTCAGGTTAACAACAGCAAAAACAACAACAGCAAAAACAGCAACAACAACTGCCCAACATGAGTACTAATAAAGTTTACCCCCCTCACCCCCTCAAACCAATAAAATAAAAAACGAACTACGGAAACCCGCATCAACAGTCTCTACAAACACTTCCTTTTCTTCTCGAGGGAATATTTAAACGTTTCCTAAACCTCCTCGAAGGACTACGTCGACGGATTTTTTCTCAAATCCTCATCCTACGGTTCTTCAAAGGCTCATCCTTCTTTATAGGTTCTCCTCCAGCATTAGAAAAGGATTCCAGGAAATTTCTATTTCTTCGATCTGGGATTCTATTCATATCAGTGCTTTAGTTAGTTAGTTTTTTTTTTACCTAATGTCAATATAAATTTTGCAAGGTCATTCGAATCATACTTCGTAGAAAAACCCACAATTGAACTTTTTCAAAGGAATTATTATTTCATTATTGCCAACCAGACATTTAAGTAAACACAAAGACAAAACAAAAAACATAAAAGCACGCACTATGGTAAAGGATAATTTTAAATAATTGAGCAATATATAGTCCACTGCCGTAACTGTTTACTTATGTGTTTAGTGGACTGAAACATTTAACTATCTAGCATTTCGTCAGACCAGTGGACTGAAACATTTAACTATCTAGCATTTCGTCAGAACAAACATAAATGCACATCTACACGCAAGCAAGCAAGCGCACACGCACGCACACACACACACACACACACACACACACACACACACATATATATATATATATATATATATATATATACACATACACACATACATGGTGTTTGGGAGGTTACAGGTAACGCTTCTGTAAAATCACAACCCAATTATTCAGTTCGCAACGGAGACTAACACCTGCCTCTCAATTAAAACAGACGAATAATAGTAAAAAACAAATGATTCCTCTATTCAGGAAATACATGAGACTCTTTAGGTCTTCCCTGCCCTATTAATTTTGTTCAGCATCTCTGCCAATGATTCCATCCATGACAGAGAGAACATAACGTTACCAAACATTAGCTATGCATCAATGTGGCCCTTTACACGGTATATCACCTATCTCACCCGCATTTTAATGAAAGTCGTTGATTCTGTAATATAACATCA
Organism: Macrobrachium rosenbergii; assembly: GCA_039081455.1. Classification (NCBI taxonomy): domain Eukaryota; kingdom Metazoa; phylum Arthropoda; class Malacostraca; order Decapoda; family Palaemonidae; genus Macrobrachium; species Macrobrachium rosenbergii. Next base: position 13,101 of record JANJGK010004139.1, on the reverse strand, counting down.
ATCGATCCAATCTAGTGCTATATAGGTTGTCGTTTAAGTACCATGTGATTGGTTACTAAACAGACAGATTCAAATTTCGTTGGTCTAGATTTCTGTTATTTTTTCTTTTATTATAATTTTATGTTAATGAAACATAAGCTGCAAGCCAAACACTGACCGGCCTATTAATACCTGATGCAGCAAAACAGCGCATTATGACTTCATTGTCCGAAACCCATAAAATTTCGGGCCAATCTGCACTCCGAGGTCAAAGCCACTGCCATTTATTATCTGACTGAGGAAATGAAGCTGTTTCTTTTGTCAATTTCAGTCTAGCAATTATGTTGGTCAAGTGTCGATGGATCTCAAAAGGAAGCTCTTTTCGGAAATGTTTTCCGATCATTAATTTTATTCAGCAATATGGAATTAACCTTGACAGGCGCTGACTCCTGAGGAAAAGTAAAACAACAGCCACTGACACATTTGGCTAATGAATGAAGGACGAAGCCTATGCAGGAAACATCCACAACATCAGTTGCTTCATGAAGCAATAAAAATGACACAAAAGTAGGCTCTGAATCCCTGGCTTACACAATAGCATTTACCTGTTACTCCACTATCT
>JANJGK010004139.1:0-7500 GCA_039081455.1 Macrobrachium rosenbergii | reverse complement strand
ATTTATTTATTCATTTTTTTATTTTTTCATTTTTATACGCCAAACGAAATGGACTGGGGTTTGGATAAAGTAATCAAATCACGGTTACTATTATTATTATTATTATTATTATTATTATTATTATTATTATTATTATTACTGAGCACACATCCTTAGGAAAAAAGCCATGGGGCCACGAATTTCCAAAGCTAACATCCACAAAACAAAGAGAGTATCAACGCGGGAAAAGAAAGCAAAATGAAGTATTAGAAATGGATGTTTAAAATACCTGAATACACGAAGGCAATAAGAAACTATGTAAATGGGGCCCATAATGTGGAAGAGGCTAGGCCCGGGCTGGATGAAGGCAAGTCTATGGGTGGAATTTAATTTCCGCTGACTATTGTTATTACACACGAAAGAATAAATAATGTTAATGTTAATGACAATCAGTGGAGTGAAAGAGCCAAAAAACGAAAGAGCCAAAAAGGAAGAAAATATGCCGAGAAAGAGTCCGCAAAACAAACGAAACAAGAAGTGGAACAGAGAGACACAACGGAGCTAAGATGAAGCTGCGTATAATACTAAAGGAGGCCACACACTTATAACGACACATTAAAAAATATATATAGCAATAATAAAAATCAGCTTCTCCACTGTGTTGTGAACTGCTGGCCAGAAATATGAGAGGCGTAAGGCAAGTTCTGGATAATATTTGCAAATATTAAGCTCTACATTATATCAAAATGACATAAAAAAATTCAGTCAGATATTTCAGGTAAAAACAGAGAGAGAGAGAGAGAGAGAGAGAGAGAGAGAGAGAGAGAGAGAGAGAGAGAGAGAGAGAGAGAGAATGAAATTTTCCTGAACGCCTTCATTATGCGCGTTTGAATGAGGACCCATTTCGCTGGACGATATACGAGTATGTAATGATGTGGCATATTAATAATTTTTCTGTAGATATGATTATACGGACTGTATAACACGATGAGCTTTGTTTTACAAAGTTGAAAGAATACTGATGACAAAGTCTAGACGTGTGGCGTTTTTCTGTAAAGTAGTGAAAGGTAATCATCTTTAGGTCGAAGCCATAGTTACTGTAAGTGTGACATGGTCTGTCATCATGACAAGAAAAGAACATATGGGAACACTTACGTAAAATGATGCTGCCCCATACTATTTTATTATCTTTGAAAATACTGAGAGGATTATACATATATAATACAAATATTTCATGATCATGCTCCAGTGACCTCTTTATCATCTTTAGGATAAACTATGCTGTTAAATTGATCTTTTGTGATAGTTTAGAAAAGCTTAACGTGTGCGAGGAGTTTGTGTGAAATAGCGGGAGTGAGAGACAGATGGACTTCGAGACGATTCGCGGGGGAGACTTTCTGATCTCAACAAGCACCCCGTTGCTATAATTTGTAATAAACAAGAAAATGGGAAACTGAGTCTCACTGATTAAACCACCAACTACTGCATATACAGCTTTTGACGGCCTGACATAAGAGCCCCAAATGAAAACCAAATTTTCACTCTGATCAACAAAGCCATCAAGCACCGATCATGCATAAATAATATTTACTTTAATCAGTCTCTTTGAGCGAGTAACGCCAGTTGACGCCGCTCTTCAAACCACGGTTCTTTGACGTTCGATAAAACGCAAAGCACAGCCTGGGTTTGAGTTTTAATTTAGTCATGTGGATAATTTTCTTTGTAAATACCAGCATTTTCCTCTTCGGTGTACTCGTGTCTTGCAGGAGTTAATGTGCAAAAGAAATGAAGTCGCAAGTCTTGCTTGACTAACATCTATTCCTATTTCGATAAATACCAAAGTCTGCACGAGCGATTCAAAACATCTTGAAATATGAACGGACAAAACATATCTTGAAATATGAACGGACAAAACATATTCAAACTGAAACAGGAACCTTCTTACCAGGTATCCACGCCTCGCCATTAGCTGATTTCTTCCTGTTCCTCAGCTGGGAATGATTAACTGTGGCATCAGCAGTTGTACATACCTGGAGGAGAAAAAAATACTTGTTTAGTCAGGTCAAAACAGGTCCTAGATGAAGCACAACGCACTATTCCAAGCACAACAAATCACCCCAGGCTTTCTTTTAGACTTGACTCTGATCAGGAATATATTTTACAGAAGGGCTAAAGACCTTCCTTCGGCTGTGGACGCTTGATGCAATTGTAACTCCCCAGAACGCATATTCCGGATGCAAATTTCTTCCATCTTATTGTGTTTCACAAGATACCACCACAAGATGTATTCTGTAGGCAAGTCTCTTTCAATTTACTGTGATATTACCGCAAGATATAGACATCTAATTATTAAAGGTTATTTGCTCGATGTTTCCGAAATACGAGAGTTTTGTCACGTTCTGGGAAAATAATGAGAGGACCAATAGTTACCTACCATGGCAAACAGGCGGTGCATTTAAATTTACACAGAATAAATAAAAGGTGCAACTGCACCTTAAAGTGTCCTCCAGTAGCTATTTTATTTCCGTCACTAAGTTTCCTTTCACACACACACACATCTATATATATATATATTATATATATATATATATATATATATATATATATATATATATATAATATATATATATATATATATGACATCCTTTACACCGCATTGTCCAAATTCCCGTGCAAAGGCAGCCAGAGGAGAGGAGTCAGTCAGCTTTAAACTGAGACTTTTTTTTTTTTACCTCAATCTTGTCTCGCACGATAACCAGGTTAGTACGAGAGAAAAATAAGTCCTCCTAAAAAAACAATGTTTGGTGTTGACTTGTTGGCTGTGGTCCTTTGTGTGGGGATTCTGGGTGATTTTTTGCAGATGCTGTTCACTCTAATGTGAAAATGAGAGGAGAGTAGAGAGAGAGAGAGAGGAGAGGAGAGAGAGAGAGAGAGAGAGAGAGAGAGAGAGTTACTGTCACATAATCACCATTACTCACAAAGTTTACGTAATAATCCTTTTGTTTATGTTTTACTGTTGTATTTGTTTTTAACAGTGACTGCAGCACAATCGTATAACACTACAAATAAGCAAAATTGAAATTACATTCGTTTTGTCATTTAGGAGCCGCGTTCACAAGGTCAACTTTCAATATCAATATTTGTTGTGCATTTGCAAAAGGTGAGTTCATGCGGAATCACAACTTGCCAACTATCGTAACCTGTTCCACAACATTAAGATTGTCAAATATGCCAAAAGTATCAGCCTGTCTTCTCGAAGATAAAGAGCATAGATACAAATTCTGGGACATGTTAGTGAAACACAAAGATTGTCATTTAAGAACGGAGAGTGGAGATAATATGAGAAAGTTGGAAGTGAATGCAAGTAGCACGACTCTTATGGGGGTAACTAGAAATGAAGATGAAACGCTTGAATGTTAATATAGATGGTAAAAGAGTGAAAGTGTCTTTCACAAAAGTATGTGAAACGGTAAAAATGCAGTAATAAACAAAGGAAAAAGTAAAAAGATTACCCTGCATGAAAAGATAGATCATCCGTTTATAGATGGTTTTGTTATGTTGGGAAGAATGGATGACTATAGGCTAGTGAAAAGAGTGTATAATTTTGAAGTGTTGGGAGGGAGAATAAGAGGGAGGCCAAGGTCTAAAAAGTGCTGATTAGATGAAATGCAACAGGTACTGGAATGGAGGAAATTTCACATCTACAAAACCAGAAAGTGATGCAAGGCAGAGGTGAATTAGTCAGAGTACTGAAGAGCTTCCGTATAATCTAATGTACAGACATTTTGAGTTTAATTCAAAAACGTTTTCTTTATTTAGAGATTCTACTCCAAGTCTGGTTAAATTTTGTCAATTTATTCAAACTGTCTCATGAACGTTTTATACTTATCCTAAGATCGTTTTTCCTATAAGAAAATGATCACTCCAAGCGAGAAGATATGATTATCTTCCGGGACTTCGAAGCTTTAGATGGAATAATCGCCTTTCGCTTTCCTCATCTTGCCTTCTTTAGGAAGATGAGAGTGATTACGTTGTTAGTGCTGAGAGGGGAAAAATAAATTGGTTTTGCAGGAATTTATTAGTATCATAACGTAGTGATATCTTTCATAGATGGCATTGTATATATATATATATATATATATATATATATATATATATATATTATATATATATATTTATATTATATATAATATAATATATATATAATATATTTATATACTCACACACATATATATGCACATAAATATGAAAAATTTGTTGTCAGCACACTGCCTGTCTCTCTCTCCAACACTGCATGTGTATGTGTGTGTGTGTGTGTGTATATATATATATATTGTATATATGTGTGTGCATGTGTCATATGTGAGAGAGAGAGAGAGAGAGAGATGAGAGAGAGAGAGAGAGAGAGAGAGAGAGAGAGAGAGAGAGAGAGAGAGCGAACTGGCAACAAATTTTCTTCTGAAACAAGAAAAATTATAAACATTAATATTTTACAATTATTTAAAATGCAACAATAACTCTGGCACAGAAACAGCAATACATCTTCTCAGCAGAAGACAGAAGAAAAGAAAAACACCAAACAAGTTCAACGGTTACCTGGAGTTCCTAACCAATGTACTGGTCTGCATCCTTTGTGTTTTGACAAATAAATCTTTAAAAACTGTTTTGGCTTTCTCAAGTTCCCGTTGTAGGGCAACATGTGCAAATGAAGATAGTTATACGAATATTGTAAGTTGTCCGCGATGCAGCCCCTCTCCTGTTTTATGTCATCTATTAAGCCCTTTCTGTCTTCTTATCCCACACCCCACCTCCCACTAACACTTACGAACTGCATACCTTTTTCATCATGCCTCATTCTTTCTACATGACCAAACCATGTCTAAAACACTCTAAGCCACCCTATTCACCTACATTAAACATTTTACACTCCTTTTACAAACCTCCACATTCATCATCCTCTAAACTCTTCTTATACCGCTTATACTATGTAAACATTTCATATCTACACCTTCCACTATTTTTCTGTCATTCACATTCAACATGTTTCACTTCCATAGAGGAGAGTTGGCTCAACCAACACTTCAAATGTTCCATTCCTATTTCCACAGACGCTCCAAGTGTCCTCCCAATCTTATGCATATATTCTGCTGCCTTTCTTGCTTCGCCTAGTCTGTGGCTGACCTCTTTTCTAATCTTACCGTCATTCAAAACATTGATTCCCAGGCCCATTGCAAATCTCCTTGTTAAATTCTTCCACCATACACACTAATATCCATGGCTCCGTCTTCATAGTTCCAGTGTTACTCTTTCACCGTCTTCGGAGTCTCCTCAATAATACGTCGAGCGCTGCAACTTTGCTTGCTATACAACTTTCAGCTGCCCCACACGCAGTCGCCCTTTGCCCTTCCCAGTCGTGGGCGTATCGCTCTTTCACCTTTGACTCACTCAGTACGAAACCATCCAGCTTCTGCTGCTCCACAAATCATTTATCATACATTTCCGCTCTTTAGCACTAAATCATATTCATGTTCATTTGTTTTTTTTTTACAGTTAGTTATTAAATTTTTGTTTGTAATTTGAGTCTATTTCAAACCTGCCGATAAAACAAGCATTTCAGCTCAATCATTTCAAGTATACCCAAATCTTTGTACCTCATTCAATTTAGTCACGTTCACAGAGGGCAGAGAGAGAAAGAGAGAGACTAACATGATGCATTATCCATTTGTTTTTTTTTGTTTTTTTTGTAATATAAAAATCCGGGTGGGGGACTTCAGACCCAATGCCCTGGCCAGTTGGTGACTTACACAGAATGCATCACAACGAGAGTGCTATTATTTCCTGAAACTACTGAGGAGTGAGAATGCGACAGCCACTGGTCATATATGAAGCAGCCCATCTGCCATTTAGGGGCCATTATAACTAAACCTCAAACCACTTGCACTTAATTAGGCAAACAGGTAACACGGATGACGCTGTGGTTGCCTCAGGAGAAAAGTTCATCTGCCACTTAAGGGGTGTTTCTTCCCCAAAGGGTTTCACGACCCTCTCCTATGGGTTTTCTTCGCCTTTGGACACGGGACATTGGCATACAGTCACTGGCACTTTCACCACTATATATATATATATATATATATATATATATATATATATATATATATATATATATATATTATATATATATATATATATATATATATATATATATAGTGTGTGTGTGTGTGTGTGTGTGTGGTGTGCGTGTGTGCGTGTGTCTGTGTGTATTAAATATATGCAACATATGACATATCTGTGTGTATATATATATATATATATTATATATATATATATATATATATATATATATATTATATATATATATATATAAATTCAGGAACAATCACTACAACTAACATATCATTTCAGAATAAAAAAGAATGAAAAAATAAAATATAACATAATAGAGAACCTTGGAAAAACATATATGATAATAACTTCACAGTTGACAGCAACAATTACAGAAAAGAAATCCCTAAATTAATACCAAGAATAGCGTAAACAAACATTTTTAAACCGAAGTTTCAACAGTAATATGACTACGTTCCCTTCCCTTTAACCTGGTTAGAAAAAATGAGATTGAATTCTCAATCCCTAATGATTACGTTCAGATTAAGGCAGATATAGCCCAGTCGAATTGGATACAGAGTAAAGCAGTCCTTCCTGTTAGTCTGCGAGATGCTGGTATTTTTTTTTTTTTCAATTCAATCCTTACAGGACGTGTTACGAACGGTCATGCAGCTCACCACCGCAATCTCATAAAACAAGCAAATGGGTATGCTCTCTCCCTTTATCTTCCGCTCTCCTTTCGGAATCTTATTCCCCTTCAATAAATAAGCGGTTTGGAAGTATTACATTACGCTTAAACTCAAGTGGAGCCTTCGTGTCACGGAGTCTGATGAGTGTTTGAGGAAATCATCAGATGTGATTTGTTGGAAAATTAAGATGAAGGATTGGAGAGAGAGAGAGAGAGAGAGAGAGAGAGAGAGAGAGAGAGATGGATGTTTATTGCAATGCTCGTTATTCATCCCTCATTCTTATTTTTCGGATCTCAGTGAAATCATTAGGCTATTTGTTTTTTTTTAGATGAGATATCTTTGAAGAAGAGAATTATTAGCTGTAAAGTTCCTCCTCTACACACAAGCTTCGTTTCCTCTTATATAAATGAAACCGGTTCAAACCTATTTCAAAAATGTTCAAACAGGAGACCTTCTCATAGTCTTAAAGCCTACTCTGCTGCGACGTGCAACATCTACAACAATAACAATAACAACAACAACAACAACAATAATAATAATAATAATAATAATAATAATAATAATAATAATAATAATAATAAAGAATTTAGACTTAAATGCCTGCTTTCCTGCGATGCACAACATGTAATAATAATAATAATAATAATAATAATAATAATAATAATAATAACAAAAATTATTTTAATCGTTATTTCTATTGATCCAGTTCTAGTTCACTTTCAGAGAGAAG